>BMAO01017504.1:0-67644 GCA_019973975.1 Trichonephila clavata
TATATAAACTCCACAAACACACACACGACACACCGGCAGGAGTTGTCCGATTCCAAAAAGAAAAGAAAATAGTGGATATGATATATATATATATATATTTATATATATATGCTAGTATATATCTATATATATCTGCTGTTTAACATATATCAATCACTTTTTTGAAATACAAAAGACCAGTGCGTTTTGAAAATATATTTATTTTATCAAGAAATTCACCAGTAAAACAACAAAAACCGACTTTCCTTCTGGAAAAGTTTATTTCTGATCTTTCACAAAACTCGTGTTAAAATGGAATCATCTAAGAAATTCATAAGGAAAAAGACATTTCAAAACTGAATAGCAAAATAAATCCTTAAGTTGTGTAGGTTGGAACAAGTAGTTGGAACACACAGCCTACTGTCTGGTACTTCTAAAAAATAGTTTTGTTGGATTTTTGTGTGTGCGTGTTTGATTCATTTGAGGAACATTTTATGCAAATGAAGATCGTCTGTGCATTCAAATCTTGAAGCCGAATGCGTCTGCGTGCATTCAATAAAAAGGATGAGTAAACAGAACTCGGAAGCAAATATTTACAGTAGCTACTCCAGATCAATAAACTTTTCAATGTCAAAATAGGATGTTAGGTAAGGTAAGTTTATTCAGTTCAGAGACCATGATCACATATATGTTATTAAGCTTTTCTTACCTCTAAGGTCCACGGTATCTTAAATGTGATTGCGTTTTCCCTTCTCTGCAGCCCATGATCACACCGGTGTGATCAGAGTTTGTTTTTATATTAATTTTTACAAAACATTAGAGTTAATAGTTAAAGTTCGTTTTTTTTTTTAAAATAATGCTTCAGAAAACTTAGAACTTCAAAAAAGTCTTTCCGTTTCGAGGTTTCTTTAATTAGATCGGGGATATTTTTGAATGTAAACAACTGCACATGTTTAGATTTTTCGAGAGAATCGGGCATTTAAGGGCTTGAGGTTCATTACGCTCTGGATTTCTGTTACTTTTTGACTGAGTTGGAAAAAAAAGAAAGCTTATTAATTTATTAGGCATAAGACATTCATAATAGTTTCAGAGTTTATTTTATTTGTGGTTCATATTTACATCAACAATTTTAACACTCAAAAGACATTTAAAAATCGGATCTTCGTAGAACAAACGCGATGACTCATTTTTAAAGAAAAATAATCTTTCTTCTTTCTTTTTACTGTGACTTAATTTTAATTCGGTAAAAACAAACGATTCTTCTTCGTTGCTATTGCATTTAGAATTGCCTCATAAGAACTAAAATGATAATAAAAAAGCAAAAAGAATAAAAACGATTAATTAAAATTTTTTTTAAAAAACGATACATTAGCTGTTATTTAAAAGATTTGTATCAGTTTTATGTGAAAGAAAATTTATAGTTTGATATTTTCAGATAGTATTTTGTAAGTAGTGCGTCTATTTTATTTTAATATTCATACAAAAAGAGTACTTTTTTATTAAAATGAACACATTTTTTTTAAAATTCGTAATATCGCGAAATGGTTTCTGCTGTACATTCAGATATTATCAATTAAATTAAATTATAAATTTCAGCGTATTTGATTGCATTTAAGATCTTACATGAATTTTTAAATGAAATTAGGCTAGTAAGGAAATTCGCCCGGTCCCGTGCGTGCGTATACTCTCTAAACGCGTGGGCCTGGGGAAAGGCTTATTTCTCCATTCGCCGGTCCTGAAGGAGTTATGGCTAAAAAAATTGCTTTTTCCTAAATTAATCTGAAGTAAAGAAACTTTTCACACATGCGAAAGGTTTTGCTAATTGAAGTATTTAAATGTAACAAATAATGCGCAAAACAAATAGTGAAAATAATACTTTTAGTTTAAAATACAATTGACATAACGAACTATCTTCAGTGACATTAAATATATAATTTACTCTCAGCATCTGGTATAGATCAAGTTTAAACTCAAAATTAAAGAAAATACAAAGAGAACTGTCAATGCAATTTGAAGATAGAAACGAGATTCCTAAGGGGTTATTTTGACATTTGATAGATATTGTGTCACATTTGATAAATATTGTGTAAGATATACACAGATAAATAGACAAAATAAACGGATTTAAGTCATAAGTAAATAAGGATATCTACATAACAGGATTAACGATGTAATCGCGCATTATAATCTCCAAACTTGTTGAGTGGATCTCCGAAACTTTGTCTAATTAACTGAGTATTTATTCGATAAAGTTTTGATATCTTGATATATCAGATCTCACTGATTCATTACCTGTCAGTAAAAAACATTTATCTTTTACAAAAGCTACTTTTTTAAACTGAAGCAACATTTATATGCAAATGCGATTAAGTCGTGTTAAATACCTTATTTAATCTCCTCATATTTTTCCTCTCTCTGAATCCGTAAAACTAAGTAAAAAGCTATTTATTCTTTTCCTTATTTCCGTAAGTTTCACAATTAAAAAAATTAAATAATTTTAGTCATTATATATTTGTCATATATTTACTGGAAATCGTTTTGACTCTGGGCTTTATCAATATCCAAATCTTATTTCTTTTACATATTTTCAGAGTTCATATTGATAAGATACTTCTTAAAGAAACTCAATGAATTAAAAATAATTTTTCAAATGAATGGCAATAAAATTTGTGAAATAAAATTCTTTAATAATGATTTAAATGATTAAACTAGAATCTCAAACTTTGAAAAAAGTTCAGTGAAAATGTTGAATTTACAGTAAATTCACTAGAATAAAAAAACTTATCCAACAATTTAAATATTTATGAATACTAGAATGTATAACTGTTTATCGCGCGCGAAAATCCCTTCTATAAAAAAAATTAAAGATTAAAATAAAATATCTTTTCCTCCATGACTCAAATTAAAAAAAAATTAGAACAAGTAGTGAAGTACCTAGCATTCATTAAATACGCTGATGTCACATTATTTAGTAATTTTAAAGCTAATTATATTATTTTTAAATCTAATCACTAAATATTAAAAAATGATTTAAGGTGACTGACTACGCTTGAAACCGTAATTATGAAAAAACGTGTAAATAAAATTTTTTTTTATATATTTAGAATAATTAATTATAATATTTAAATATAACCTTTTTTTAAGAGTATCATTATAAAAAAATATTCAATTGGAAATTTTTGTAAAAAAAAGAGAAAAAAAGGAGAATGTTTTGAAAATGTCATTCCTTCTATGAAATTATAGTGCTGATTTTTCTTACATGTAGTCAGGTTTTCTATACTGGGGTTGAACAATAATTTTTTTAACATATAATTTAGAAGTATATTTATATTCATATTTTTATTATATTGGAGTGAGAAATTTTTACAAAAGTACACCCGATATGATTTCAATTGATTGAAAGTCTGTAAAAATTCGAACTTTTCAAAAAACCTAATTAAACACCGGTATAAAAAAAAGCCCTATAGCTATATATAACCAAATAATATTATTGTGGAAGCTTTTTTCCTTAAAAGAATGTTCTGAAAATATGCTATTTTTCCTTCCTTTCTTACATAAAAACTGCCTTTAAATATTTTTTATTCTAATAATATATAAATAATTTCATATGTTTAATTCAACTTATATGA
This sequence comes from Trichonephila clavata, assembly GCA_019973975.1. Taxonomy (NCBI): domain Eukaryota; kingdom Metazoa; phylum Arthropoda; class Arachnida; order Araneae; family Nephilidae; genus Trichonephila; species Trichonephila clavata. The sequence goes on from BMAO01017504.1 coordinate 3,609, forward strand.
AAAATAAAAACTATTAATACAGTCAAACATAGTTTTGGGCGATAAGATAGGGACCACACTTGTGGCGGAAATGAACCGCATAAAAAAAGTCGCCCATGAAAAATATATTAATTACTTATGAAATTTATGAGAAAATACTTCTAAACAAAATAAATAATTAAGTACAACATGGAAACGTTTTAAAAATATTTAATTTCTCATTATATGCATGGAGAAGTTTTCAAAATGCTCACACGTAATTCACTGCTACTCATCGTAATCCAAAGCGCACATTTTCTGTGATGAAATAGTTGAAATCGCTTCCGACAGTTGAAGATACAATTTCAATTGATTTATTTTTTGGCACTATAAATTTAGTGGTAAGTTTTTGAGACAATGGGCGGTTGGTCAGTTGCTTGTGAAAGTCACGATAACCAGATATATATGATTGAAGCATTTTGGAATGCCAAACTCCTTTCGGAATTGACATCAGTTTAAGAAAATGCTTTTCCGATTTGCAGGAAAGCTGTATCCCTGCATATATTTTATCCACTTTCAAAGAATTCGGTTCTTCTTGCCTGTCTTAACAATTTACCAAATTATTGATAATGTCACTGTCATTGAAAATTTCGTCTTCAATCAAATGCGTGCTGCTAGTGTGTGAAAGCGATTGAACGTGCATTGTCGAAAGACGGTTTATAGCCAATGAACAGAGCGTCTTGAAGTGTATGTAAGTACATTGATAGAGAACATTACAGTGGCTCGAAAGCTGTTGAAATTCATATAGTGCATAAAAAATATCGCATAAAATTATCGTACAAAAATAAAATAGCACAAAAAATTGCGTAAAAAGGACGGTTCAAAAACCGGTTCTACTATATATATTCGCTTTTTTAAAATCATGGTTCCGAAAGTATTCAGTCCCCTTAAATTTTTACTAACCTACTAAATTTTTAAACTGCATATTATCATACGATGTAGCTGAAAGAAATATCACAAAATACATATTTATATAAATTAGAACTATACATATTTACCTTCATGGGTTCAAAGTTTCGGCTAACGACAGGCGTAGCCTGTTGATATGAATTTCGTGGGCCTCGATCTGACTACGTCAGACGGGTGGCATAAGTAACAACAACATATTCAATAAACTACCATATGCATTCCTTTTCTTAAGGCAGAATGATTTATGATAAGGACTGGAGAAATAATTAAGAATCCCGGAACAATATGAATCTATGTAATTATTTTCTTAAAAATGTATATGATTACTAACATTTAAAGTTATTTATAAGACCTATTGCATAATAACTCAGCGAAATTGAAATGCTTAAACTCTAGCCATTTACGGTACCGAACCGCTTAATAAAAAGATAAAACGAAAAAACTTCATTCAGATGATCCGATAACCCAAAAAATATCAACGACCGTTTGTGCCGTTTATACTTAATAACAAAAGCACCTCCACATCTCGTTCTAGAAACAATTTGAACACAATTAAAAAGGAGGCATAATACCTCTGCTTTCAGACTCTCAATTCAATTGCCATTTGATTCTGACCACACGGAAATTATCACGTGATTCCAATCTCGACGCGAGCCCCTTCATTTAATTACTTGATCTGCCCCTCATTTTTATTCACTCGGTCCCTTTTTCCGGGCACCTACGGGTCAAGAATTGGCAGCCTCACCCCTACGCCCCTAAAGGATGCATTACGCCCTTTAATTATAAGCCAAAGTTCTCACAAACTGTACCTGAGGTAGGGGTGTTGAGCTTTCTGTTGCATCACCCTGGGAGCACGCGCTCCAAGGGGAAGACAGCCAAAAGGTCAAATTATCATCCCGTGTGATTTTCGGCTATCGCTACCTCACTGAGCCATTGGAGATTTGTATTCCGTCGGCAGATTGAAAATCCCATTATAATTTTCGTTTATTATATCGCTGGGGTCGCGGATTCCAACAATTCGTCTGATAATCGGTCAGACCCTGTGTTTTAGAGACAATGGCATAGATCACTTTAATCAGTTCCACCCATGAAAAGTGTGAGAGAAATGTGTAGTTTTTGGACGAATGTACCACTTTAATATATAAGTAGATACTTGTGTGTCTGTTTTTGGTTGTAATAAAATCTCTCCTCCTGCTTTTTCTTAAATGGTTGAAGAGATTGATTTAAATAATATAAAAAATTACTGCGCTAACCATATAGAAATATTTATTAAGATTTATTATCAAATAGAAATATTTTAAAAGATTTTTTAACTTAGAAAATACAGATATCACAGATTAGATACTATTTCTTTAAGAGATTATTTCATACTTAAAACTATAAAACTGAAATGTACATACATACATGTATGTGTATTCTATAGTCTAGGTGTCCAAAAGAATCCATTGTATAAGGCAAAGATGAGCAGTAAGTCGATTACGAACGACCGTTGGACCGTCAAAACATTTTGGGGTGACCTCTATTGCTAAAAATTGAAAAGCGTATACTAAACGAAACATACTTTTCTCATAATTTTTCAAGCATTAAATTGTACAATTCTGGGTTAATTTGTAATAAAAATAGTTTTCCGGCATACTTTAAAAAACGGAAACAATGTCTGAAACAAGTGTTAAGAAAAGAAAACATACAATTTTAATACAAAATCACCACACCTACGCCACTGGGTAGACCGCAACTCCTTAAAATCATTAGAATTGGCCCTTTCCCTGGAAAAGTCCACCCACCCCTGGTATAAGGGGACTGATGCATGGGACTTAAAGTTTTTACACATTGATATAGTGAGGAATTTAAAAAAATCAGGTACCAGCATTATATTTTTTTAAAAAAAAAACCAGGGAATGCTGGAAGTTTATAATTCAACTTGCATTTTTTTATGGTTTCCTTATTTTTTTTCATTATTTTTATTACATTTTTTTGCCACAATATATGAAAACCAAAACAAATGTTCATAGTATAAAAACAATTAACATGAAAAGAAATTTTTTAAGGTCAATTCCTACTTAGGTCAACAAAGAAACATTTTATTTTAGTTATTCTTTATTAAACTACAATTAACATAAATATGTATATATAAATGACAGAATCACAATATTAAGAGGCAAAAAACTTTTTAAATTTACATTAAAAACTTTTTAACCACATTAAATTTGTAATTATATTTTTTATAAAAGTTGAATATAAAAGGTAAAATTTTATCTTAAAACCACTGTAAAAGGAATGCTGACTTCTAACTAGCATCTGATTTTTCAGGTTAAGTTAAATCTAAATGAAAAAATTAACAAAAGCTGTTTGATCCAATGGTGCTGCCAACTAGAGGAATTATATCGCCTGAAATATACCTCTTAAACTATAATTAATTAAATTAAATTAATTACTATTTGAAAAAAACTGTATTAACATCAAGTGTCCTCCACCTATGAGTTTAAAAAAATGTATTTCAATTTGAGTGGATGAAAAAAATTATTTTACTAACGATTGAAAATTTGAACACGGTATAGACACGGAAAGAGTGAACTAATAATAGAAATTGAAAAAAAAATGAATGACTTTTTAAAAATTGTTATAAATTGATTTAGGTAAATATTTGATATTGATCATTAAATTGTATTATAAAATAATTTTCAAAGCAACACATTGAAAAGACTATTTGCAAATATTTTTAACGTCTATTATTTAATTTGATCCAGTTAAAAAATTTTATTTACTAAATATTTTTTTCATACAATATCAACTAATCTTGTTTATTTTTTATTTAACAGGTAGAATATGAAGCATAATATTTTTGGTGAATGCTGAAGTGCTGGTCACTTTTACGAGGATTGATCAGATGTCACAATTTAAAATCGTGATTGGAGAGAACGTTCGAAAGAAAAAGATTCATTTTCTGTTGAAACATACACAGTACGTATAAGAACTTACTATACCATACAGAACACTTTTCTAATTGATTTTATACATTATCCTAGAAGTCTAGTAGAAAATGGCACTAAGCGCTTCTTTTGGAATAGAAGATAATGTGCTGCATACGCCAAAATTCGTTGAAACCAGCTTCGACTTCAGTTCCATGTTTGGTTCTAAATACATTCATAATGGCTTAGATGACGCCAGCGAAACTTTAGACATTCCTCAGTGTGTTATTCCTTCATCAACTAACGCATCCACTCCTACTTCAAACCAAAAAGCCCCAGAAATCGATCCTATGGAATCGTGCTCATCCGCGGACGATTCGAACACACTAGAAACTCCAGAAAACATTCCCGTTCGCTTACCCAACTACAACCTCCGGCAACGTTCCATCAAGAACCGAATCGAGACAGAAATCAGGCGGACAGTGGCAAAGAAGACCCCCAAACCCAAGCAAAAGCCTGCACCCCTCAGCAAGTACAGAAGGCGGACAGCAAACGCCCGAGAACGATCCCGAATGCAGGAAATTAACGAGGCATTCGAAACCCTGCGCAAAGTGGTTCCCCAGTTCCCATCGAAGACCGGCCCTGACAATGCAAAACTCACCAAGATCACTACCTTGAGGTTGGCGGTGAACTACATCGCCGCTTTGTCGCAGATCCTGAAGCAGGCCGATGCCAACAGCGAAGCGGCACCTCCTAATAACAGGGTAACGGACGGAACGATACCTCAGCACTCTGTCATAGACGCCATAGACTCTTCTGACCTCCTTGGGGCAGGGTTGGGCTCTGTAGAAGGACTCCTTGACGACTCATTCGATCTCATTCTCGATTCGGATTGTGACAGTCTTCCACTGAGTGACGACATAAACATGTAATCTGAGGACCTATTATTACACGTAGCTCAGTAGATCTTAAAATTAAGTGTGACTTACATCTGTTAAGTGTCCTTAAACTCTGCACGCCATTTGTTATAATCCACATTCGGAGTTGTTATTCTTCGTACGCAATGGAGTCCCTTTGATGAATTGACTCTGTACTTCGCTGAATCACCACCTATTAGGTGACTGATTTATGGGCTCGATTTAACCAAAAAAAAAAATAAGAAACGAAAAGATGGAAAATATGTTTGAATAACACTCTTTAAGAAAGACGCATGAATGCGTAGAAAGTGTTATTAAAAAGAAAGGTTCCAAGAAGAAGTATTGCTTCAAGCTACAGTAATTATGTTGTTGGGTGTGAAATTATAAATCGAAATTAACTTCCTATTAAGGATTTGTAAGCGAGACAGTACAAATTATTCTTCTGTTTCTGTGAAAATAATTGTAAACGAACAAACGTGATTATTTTGTAAATGTTTTTAAAATGTGATCAAACAAGAGAGATTGCTTCGCTTTAAATATATTTTAAATATTTCGAAGGTCTTATTTAAAATCACAAATTCTATTTTTGAAAAACAGCTTTTATTTGAATTCCCAATATATTGCAGAAATTGAAAGAGCTTTGACTAAGTAATTACGAGTGAAATATATAAATCTTCTACACTTAAAATTACTTTTTTCCGGTGAATTTTAGAATATGTTAGTGTTTTGAAAGTTTCTGAAATGCTGTTGTATGTCTGGTCATTGTTTATGTTTTATTAATGTTTATTGAATGCTAATATTGTAAAATGCATTTACTATTCGCCTATATGTTTCACATATTTTTCTAACAATTCCTGTGCTGATAATTGGTCAATTATCTTTCTCAATATTTTCTGAATGCTGTTAAAATAAATTATTATATTTTAATGGAGTGAAAATAATTATAGTTAAATTTTTAGCTATATTTTGATTTTTTAAAATTTTTAATAATGCTGGGCATTATTATTTATGTACCTTGTTCTGTTATGTTTTGTGCTTAACCTGCTTGTAAGAATGTTTACATATCTGCTTTTGAGCACAAATCTTCCTATGATTTTTTATTGTATACTAACAAATCTATATATATACACACTATTTTTATGGAAATATATAGTTATATCCATTGAAGTTAAATTCTTTTAACTTAAACAGTGAAATGAGTGAAAAGGTATTTATGGAATAATGATATGCCATTGGCTAATTATAAGCTGAAAATATTGCAACAAAATTAGTTATAGTTTCAAAATGAAATAGATTACCATAATTAGTAAAATCTTTGGCGATTAACCTCGGGCCTGCAGACTTGCCCCCATAGACTTAAAAACTGTCTTAAACAAGTATGAAATAATTTTAAAAGAAGCGTTGTATAATATTGTAAGCGTTGTAAAGCCTTTATTGTATAATATTTTAATTATTTATATAATATTTTCTACCTTACTCGATAATTAATTTAAAACTGTTTACATCTTTAAAATATATTATTACTTTTCCATTTTGCCGGCGCAAATTTCTCCAAGACCTCTCGCTTTCTCATTTTCGACAAAAAATACAGAATATACACATACTTCCACATAACAGTAAAAACATCATAATATACAATATATACTCCTTTTTTCGATATTTTTCTTAATTTTTTCTACAATGCTCAGATTTATTTGGGACGTTAAAGTTTTTTTTTTAAAACCAATTTTCGTTTGTTTTTTATCCAGTTTTGGTGTATTGGGAAAAAGATATTGCTGATAAGAAAAGGCAAGACTTATTTTGAATATGTGGAGGTAAATGGTTGCCAGCGGAAAATCCCGTTTGGCGTCGGTTGTATTATTTTTGGCGCCGGCAAATTGGAAAAGCACCTTTTGGTTTATAGAAAACGCTTTTCACAGAAATAGCATGGAATATTTTTTATTTGAAATTATTTTTAATATTTCTAACAATTTGAATATTTCTAACTTCTTAAATACATTCTTCATGTTACATTTTATCTTATAAATTTATTTTTTAATACATAGAAAACTTTTAGCAACTATTTACATACGAATGCTATAATTTATACGACGATACGAATTCGAATATATAATGAATATAACGAACATATACGAATACATAACGAATTTTTGTGGACGAAATGAAATGTCCGTTACGACAGAAATTTTATGCTGTTATATGCAAATATGAATGCATTTCTGTTATCAAAGAAATGTTATTTTGGAACATAAATGAATAAAAAATGAAAATGAAGTTGTTTTTGTAACTTGTGTTTTTAAATACATTTATATCATTTTGTTAAAGTTTCCTTTTTAGCATTGTTTTAAGCAATAAAACACGATGAGATCCATGTATATCAGAATCGCTGGTCGAAAACTGATTCATGTCCTCTTTGCTTGTGATTGTACCGAATAAATGTAGAAATTGGAAGTGGGGTATAGTGTCTTGTTTCTATTCCACACAAAAACATTCACCTTGTATACGTTGGAAGCTTTTCAAGACTCTTATGTCTTATAGTAGGATATTTTGAACAATGGGACCAACATCTGCACCAACACAGATGTAATTCTGAGTGCAGTCCAAAACTACGAAGTCTGTTACAATCAGCCTCGCGTAGCTTCAAAGTGGTTCGTTAATAAAAAATCTATTATATATATATATATATATATATAATGATCGCATAAAGAAGCAAAATATTTTTAAAAATATTCGGCTCAAGAAGAACACATTGGGTTATTAAGTATTACAGACATGGATGAACATATCTTATTTTTTATAAAATCAACACGAAATGTTTCTCAAATGTTAGACAAATTTTGCTATCATTTGAAAATAAATAAATAATTTATTGTAAATAATTAAAATAGTTCAAGTGCACTAAAAATATCACGTGGAACTGACAAAAAGAAGCAACAAATTGTGAATCAGAAGTCAAAAAATAATACGAACGCAGCTTTATTGGAAAGATGGGAAAAAATTAAGAGACTAATTGAATGTAAGAGCTTGTAATCTAACTTCAGGCATTTCTTTCTTTTTAAAAAAAGAAAAAAATTAGTTGTTTAACACTTTTCTCATTTTCTTATCATGAGCATTATAGTCACATTATCTAAAAGGACATCTATTCTCATTACACTTTAAAATAACTAGAACTGGAAAGAAACTGGATGGAAAATTGAAAAAAAAAATGGTGCAAAGCTTAAAAAAATATTGCATAAGAGTGACTGGGAATAATCGGGAAAAAACCCTTTTTAAACAAAAAAAATGCCTTTGGTAGTATAGATTATTCAAAATAGTATGAATAAAGTAATACAATGAAAACGAAATGTCTTTTTCCTCCCCTTAAAATTATTTCCCCCCAAAAGTACTTTTAAGAATAATGAAATAAATATAATTTTAAATTAAATCATATAAAACGTATAAATAGAGCTATTAATAACACATTGAGTATTCCTGTAAGTAATGTCTTATATGGTAATGTTGTATTTTTATGTACGGTTGCTTAATAAATTAGTGCTTTTCTTATGATGCAGTAGATTTCTGAGAATTCTTTGAATATTTGCCTGGATGTTCCAAACTATATGTAAAATCAGGAAGTTTATCACATCATATACTTTCAACTCTTTCAGGATCTTTCATTGATTAAACATATATGAGTCATCTAGAGATGTGTGCAAACTAATTTGGATTATAGGGGCTTTGAAACATAATCTGTTTTGTTTATTTTATACTTAAAATTACTTTTTTAATATATGGAATATCCTATCAATACCTCTAATAGCTTGTTAAATTTATATGCATAATACTTTCATTTATATAGCTTACTTTTTTTGTATTATTCTAATTAATCCACAATATTTTGAAAAAAAAAATGTATTTAGACTGTTTTTGGAAACCATGACTTTTTTTTTGTTTCAATTGCTTAAGAATTTCAGAAATTCTGTTGATTAATTTTTTCTCATTTTCTTCGACAATTGCTGTATTTCGTGCTTCAAAGACAGTTCGTCCGTAACTGTCTCCGAGTTGCTTGGTTCCGCAATTGCATCGTAACTGAAGTAAATGAAAAAAATGCTGTTTGCCATAGGAACCCTCAAATGCTAAAGGTTAAAATGTGATATATGACTCAAATGACATTTAATAATTAGTTTATTGCATTAACTATTATTAAAATTACATTATATTCAGTTAATACTGCTCAATAAAATAGTACATATTTCAGTATATTTCGTCGTTAAATATGTTAATAACTTTCCACCCTAACAATAGAATTTTAGCTATCAAACATAATAAATAAGTTTTATTAAAAATTCAAAGCATTTCAAATCCCTTAGAAAAATTGCATTATTTTTAACTAAAGACGTTATATTACCAACAGAACCTGTTAAACTATCTGAGAAAATTAAAGTTTACAAATTAGATTTTTTTTTTTTTTGCTAAATCAATGGATGTATTATAATCATCTACTTCCTTAAAATTGTTCAAAGTTAAATTCCTTTTGTACTTATTTTTGTAGTCAGAAATTACTTATCTTTTCAAAAGAGCAATCATAATTTTTATATTCAGAAAATAATTTATTTTTCTAAGGTTGAAAAAAAGATAAGTAATCAGCCTAATGAATGAGAAATACATAAAAGAAAAATAAGAATTCACAAATGAATCAAAAGATTTATTTTGCAAAAGAATAAAATTAATTATTTCTAAAACTTTAGAAAGGCAAAAAAAAAAGTATTTGCGATAACATTAGTTCATCAATTATTAACTTGATCATGATTACAGAAAAGCAAATTGCATAAAAAAGTTACCTGAAGAAATTTACGCTTGATAATTAAATATATTGATTCGGAACCATCAAAAACACAAACAAGAAAGAGGCTTACATGACGCAAAGAACACACAATAGGAACTGAAAATTGTGCCTTAAAAAGATATAAAAAAATTTAGAACTGTCTTTTATCGGATTTTAGTATTTATGCCAATTGCTTGAGCCTTCCATAAGTTATCAACAGAGTTTAAATAGATATTAATGAATAGCACATTTTCAAAAGGAGTTTTTTCTTTCCCAAAAGTTTATTAAAATGAATTTTGTTTTCTTATTCTGTGCTGAACTAACAAGGCAATTACGTCATTCCTTTAGTAAGAAAAAAAATTAAGAAATGCTTGCAAATTTTAAAAAGTCTAGAAGTAGTTTCTCATTTATATTTTTAGGCTGGTTCATTTAAAGCTAATTATCAAGTTAATTTTTATTAAAGATGAATTTTAAGACAAGTCCAAAGTTTCACAAATTTTAAAATATTCGATGATTAATATTTTAGGAGGAAAGTTCTTAAAAACTATGATAGTTTAGATAGAGTTTAAATGTATAAATCTTAACAGATTATACATATATATACCACAGAACACTATAATTAAGCAAAAATTCGAAATTATATGAATCCTTATAATACAAAATCTCATTTCAAAATATAAATGGTGAATATACAATTTTAATCTTTTTTGAAAACGTTGGATCTTTATTATTTTTTATAAGATAAAAGTTCGAAAATATCCAAGTGCAACCTCGGACTTAAGGCCACTAAGTGAGGTTAAACTAGTTTGATGGCACCAACCACTCCCCATTGCAACTTGGTAAGCTAATTTAAAAATATTTAAATTCTCAAAAATTTTAAATTGTTAAAAAGTTAATACCTAAAAAGTTAAGCTATTAACCATTGCATTCTGAAAGATAAAAAATAAAAATTTTAAAACAACTAAGTACATTATATAACAGGACCATAAAACATCAAAGATGATGCACCCATCTTTGAAATGGTTATATAAAAGGAAAATCTCTATAATATATGAAAATTCAAACTAAAAACGCAGTATACCCACAAATGAAATACCTTACAACATCAACACAGATTACATAAATCATCAAAAACTCACCCAAAAGTATCCTATTAATGTAATCAATTTGAAGAATGGTATTTAATTTCTTAACAATTTTTCATTTCTTCTACATTATTCACCACTCCTACGAATGCCACGTTATAATCCAAAAGATCAATGTTCTTACATTAGAGTTTAATATTTTATACTAGATTCAAGCCAGATTGCATGCAATAAGAGTTTTTTGATTGGTCATAAAAATTTGATTGGTCTTTTAGAATTTTAAGGTGTAGTCGTGTAAATGTTGGTCTATGTGTGTATTAAAATGTAACCTGTGTGTGTGTGGAATGCACATATTTTTCACAGCTGGACACCTAACAAGCTGACGTTGCGTGGTGGTTTTGTGCTTTTCGCAAAACCTTTCGTGGAACCCGTCGCAAATTGTCAATATTATGAGATTAAAAATATTTTTGATCTATGTATAAACTCAAGAAGTTGATGGGATAATCACTCTGTATGCAGTTAAATAAATTTTCTGAATGTTCTTGAATTTATCGATATTATAAGTAGTTAAATTATTATTTATCATCATAAAATTATGTATGTTTTGTGTATATAACTCAACTGAATGAAACTCGTGAAATTCACACTACGGAGGAACGATATAGCTCAAAGGTTAATAGTATAGTGGGCAAAAAAATGTATACATACATTATGGAACAAAGCAGAAAAGGTTCTATTGACAAAAAAGGACATATGTAATAAACATACTGTCTGGCTATGTGGAAAATTTAAAAAAAAAACAATTCACAATACAAAATTAAGACCTTGTCGACTAACCGCCGTGTTGCTATTGTGTCTTGTATGACAACCAAAGAGGTCCACACACGCAACAAATGAAATAAATTGCACTTTCTAACAAGAATCTTGATTGGTAATGTGTGAGACGGAGAACAATTAGGTGACTCTCCACCGCTTTCCCGGAGGTCTTCAAATTTTGTTGGTCATTTGATCTTAATTCGAAATGGAACTCACTCGTGGCAAATAATTTAACAAAAATTCACGATATTGGTGATTGAATGCACTGGGAACCTCTAGAACGTACTAGGTAATGTCCATGTATTCGCTGCTGGTGTGTTGTGGTCTCCGCCACCTCAGCTCTCGTTAACTGAGTCACCTATGGCTGGCCACATTTTTGGCGTCTAGATTATTAGGAAATTACTTTAAATGGTAGCATTTGTTACTGTCTCCACTAAAGGTCCGATTTTAAGGGATTAATGGCTTCTCAGTGGTCTCCTGGTTTCGTGAGGCAAAGTATCTGAGACAAAACGATACCGACGCTTAGATTCCAGGGCAAGTCAACCTCTGACCTATCTTTATTTAGCGGGCACAGAAGTGACGGGTGCAGTTTCCACACCAATCTTTGGCTTCAAATCAACCGCACGAAGGGTGAGGAGTTCAATGACCGAATACTAATCCCAGCAACGTCCAAAACAGGAATGATTCTGCACCCCGTGTCTCTTTTGAAGGAAGGACATATTCCTCCCCGAAAGAGACAGAAAAAAAGGGAAATCCACACCACTCCGAGACATTTCAACACACTCTCTATCAGATTCATTTCCAGACACACAGCAGTGTTCAAGGATTTTCACGCAGCACATAATCTCGGAAGAGATCTTAATCTCCAGTCTTTGTCTCTTAGGGTATAGCATTCATTCCATAATTTGATCTTTTGTGACTGTCAGAGTCCTTCAAAAGGCTTCCATCATTATAGATATGCACCCAGTCAGGTTCATGATACATGGTGTCTACCTTTTCCAGGGCAAGTGATCTTATAATTAAGGTATTTTTACTTTTTTTTTGGAAACACCGGGGAAGGTCTCCAGACACGCTTGGGTCTCAAAATTCTGCTGGACCTTTCAAGGCTCTAGCACCGGGGTAAGCAGTAAGTCGATCGCGATCAACCGGTGGACCAACAAGAAATTTTGGGGTGACCGCCGTTACTTAGACCTTAGACACGCATACTAAAAGAAACATATTTGTGGAACAACGACTCTAACTAGACTTGAGAATCGACTTTTCACAATCGACGTGATTGTGTTTACTTAAACAAATTATTCGATGTATGTGTAGACACATGTACCTTTGTTGGAAGCCCATGATGACCCTTAACCCGAAACTGCTGGAGGCGTATATATTCGTCTTGCTCAATCGGCATGTTTAGTGCCCTGGGCGTATATATGTCTTTCCAAAATACGGTTCTTTTCTTTGCGCTGCTATCAGTAAAACTATTCCGAAGGCTTTGGAATACAATAAAAGTACCTTGAAAGTAAATGCGAAGGATTGATTTATTTCAGAGAAAAGTTGCTGTGAATTGTATTTCTTAACCACTTCCCCCAATTCATTGTATAACTCCGCCTATGTGAAAAAACAGTGGAACTGGGGAACGAATCGCGTATTTTCTAAGTTAAGGGGTTAACACTCTCGCTGCCGCTACAGGAAAACAAACGCGATCACCCCGATGCCAGTCGTAGAAAAGAGTTTCTTTTTCCTTAAGTCGACTGAAGGGGGGGGAAGGACTAAATATTAATGATTAGCTCTTGACCACAACAAAATATATATCGCATTTCCGCGGGATTGAGTTCTCGTGTTGACTTCATGTCCCGTGATGGCGCGGGATCCGACAGCGAACATGTTTACATTTGTCGGGAACAGATTCATCGCGCGCGCGGTTCTCAAATGTTCACAGCATTGAATACGTCCACTCTTCATCGACTAATAATGTGTCATAGTTGCTTAAATATTCAACTTGACAATTTTGTGTTACTTGTGTTTTTGTAGTAAAAATAGCAATATTTCATATTTTAAGAGGACACAGTACGATTCAAATCGGTCAAAAAATAAAATTTAATTTTTTTAGCTGAAATTATTCTTTATATTCTTTTCTATAACCTGACAAAATTTGAAAGCTCTAAACTTAAAAAACACGGAATTAAGATAGCTTTTGCGTTCGTTTCTATTCACATCTCTATGGCAAATCAAAACTTTATCCCTATGGCAAATCTTAATTTATTTAAGAAATATCTGAATCTAATTATTTTATATTGAAAATCATTAGTTTAACATCAGAAATAACTTTAAAAATAATCCTATTAAAAATATACGTTCCATGTAAGCATGACTTTCCTTCATTATAGAAAACATGCTATCTAAAAGGGAAGAATTGAAATGTTTGAATAAATCAATAAATTAGAAACGTAATCATTGAATCCATTATATAAAACAAGAAAATTAAGCAGTCATATAAGCTGAATGCCCACTATTATACTATATGTAAGAATCTACATAAAGAAAAAAAAATATATTTTCTGAGACAATCCCAATATTGTTTGAAAACACTTAGAATATAGTAAACCAAAATACAAAAGATTTAATAAAGAAAAACGTGTTTCCCTTTTCATATAAGACGAAAAAAATTACTGCAATGTATTATTCATAAGAACTTTTCTTTAAAGCTCCAAAAAATCCTAAGCAAAAAAAAAAAAGATAACGCAATTTTAAAAAAAATTATGACTTTTAAAGTAAATAAAAAAAACATGTGTTCTGTGACAATGACGATATTTAAAAGTGCTCGCCCCTTGAAAATAATATACAAATTCATGGAAAGAGAAATTTAAAATTCGTAGTCTATGTTAAGTCAACATCAGATTCTTATGAGCTTTGCATAACTCAATAACCAGTTTTTCTATCCATAAAAGAGTACTTTTATGACCATTATATTTCAAGCATAATAAAATTCTTCCTAGTGCATAGTTGAATTATTTCATTCGTCCAACAAATATCCAATAAATATAAAGTGGAATATTTAAGTAGAATATCGACCCCGCCGAGGAAAACACAGAATTATATATGAAAACTGATTGAAAATTTATCAAATGAAACACTGAATAACTTTATAAAATGATACAGAATGTTGATAGAATTCGATTTTAATCTCGCCTTTTACAATTTTTATGAAGAAACGAGAACCAATAACGTAGCTACACTGAATTGTGTGTTTATATATAAACACACACACACACACACATATATATATATATATATATATATATATATATATATACAAAGAATAGAAGAGAATATTAAGTTTATATTTGTTTAGATTTTTATTTATATAATATTGGAAGCAATTATATAACTCTCAAAATTCTATGCATTTTACATATCCAGTAAGTATTAGTTTAGTTTGTAAAAAAAATCTTACTGAGTTAATTTGTTTCTAACAAAGAGAGAATCTAATTGGAACAAAGTATATTTCAATACTTATATACAACTAGCGGACCCGACAGACGTTGACAGACGTACACACATTTAAATTCACAATTTTTATAAATTAGCTTTAACAATCTGGACCGTTTTGATGAAAATTTTTCTTAAAAAGTTATTTTAATATCTAACGTCATTACATATACGGTTATCACAATTCGATCAATCGATAGCGTTTGAGTATTTGTACACTATAAGCGAAATTAAATGTAGAGGCTATGTGAATAAAAACTTAAATTTGTTTTAATTAAAGGTGGCCCGGCGTTGCACGGGCTTTTACCGAGTTTATAATTTAATCTCCACGCTAATTTCCTCCTTCCTTCATGATACCAGCACTTCTGTGTGGGTGTGTACACGTAGGATGTGAGTGCATGGCCCCGCGTTGCACGGGCATTCTCGTTTAAAATTTTCCATTCCCTTCACTAAATCAGCACTTCCAACATTCTTTTTCAAAATTGCTTTGACTTCTTTGTTTCTTTCCCCTCTGCTTAGCCCGACGTTGCACCGACTTTTACCGAGTGAATAATTTAATCCCGCTGAATTCCTTTTGAACTATAGGACTTCGGTGTATGCATGTGTGTACTCGCGCAATGTGAGTGATTTCTATAAACTATGCTATTTAAATTCTTGTGGTCGAAATTTGTTCACTTCTTTTTCATTGGAGACAGGTTTCTTTCCCCTACATTTAACCCGGCGTTGCACGAGCATATTCGAATGCATAACATATTGCCATAGAAATTCCTCTTCTCTTACTGGAGTCTGAACTTCCTGGTGTGTGATTACTATATTAACGTCATTACTATTCCCTTTTTTCGAAATTTCTTCCACCAATGTCAGACAGGTTTCTTTTCTCTCTCTATAGCCCAGCGTTACAGTGGCTTTTTCGAGTATAGAACTATTTTCTCTCCCGTCTTCCCGATATAAGACTTATCTTCAAATTTGGATCAATGACTTATGAAAAAGAACATTGCTTCAGTTAAAAAATATATATATTTCAAGAAATAAAATGAAAACGATTCTGATGCCGAGAGTAAAACAAAAACGCACTTCATCCTTTTTTAATCATAGATATTTTCGAAGAATCTAAAATAATAAAATATATTTCAGATTTTCATTAATCAATCAAACGTTACCTACAGTTAGCTTAAAAATGTCTCTCCAAAACGTATTTTTATCCAAAATAATAGAGGATATACTTTTTATTAACAAATAATTTAGTAATGAAATAACAAAAATACACCTTTTATTTTAAAATATATCTCCAATCCATCCTCTAATGAGCTCTGACTTTACACCACTGGCGACGTAAGCGGCAATGGCTTGTAGTCGGTGGAATATTTTACTATATGGTGTCTATATTGGAGCAGTCCTTGAGGTAACCGATTTCTAACAGTCCCTTATGTCACTGTGGTATCAATTGCAGCTCGAATTTCTGCCGCAGACTTACTACGATGCACCACAGCCATACGCCGAATACGGTGCTCTTCCCTCTCATTAGTGTCTCGTGGCTGCCAGGAATCCGGTTTCTTAAGGGGGCATAGTACCTTGCGAGAAAAAAAAAATTGTTCGTTACCATATACATGTTACGATTCCTCATAAGTTAACAAATTTTGCTTATTTTGATCTGAATTTTTTATATTATCTATAACAATGTATAAACTTTAAGAAAACTAGACAAATTTTGTTCTTAAATAAATACAATATTTTTAAAGAGATGATAAATATGTATACCAAATTTTAAAAAAAATTACTTACCTCATGTTCCCGCAAGATAATTTTTAAATTATACACTTTAGAATCTCAATTATTACATTAAACTGTAGCTAAATGTAACCTTCATTCTGTATACCACTGAATTGAAGGATATCTTATATTTTAATATTTTTTAAAATTAAAAAATTTGTAATTTTTTTTTTAAATTTAAATTTTTATACCGTTGCAAATAAAAATGTATTGATCCATTTTCCATAATAGTGGCATACAGAATAAAGATCTATGACTAGAATATGCATGCCAATTTTTATAGCTCTAGATTAAAAACTTTTTTTACAATCTTGCGGGAAAGTGTAAAAAACTGAAACTGAGAAAATCAAGTTTAAAGATTGACTTTTCAATAATTCGAATAAAACTTTATACATAATACCTAAAATGATCCTGCTTCATATGTAGGACCTTCTAGTTCTGCAAAATGCTCATTTGTGGCTTTTCTTCTCATTCTGCTAGCCCTACGGGCCTCTAACGTATATGATTTTGATTTAATTTCCGCATTTCTTATGCGTGCATAATTGGCCCGAAAGGCAGAAGTAACAGCAAAATGCCCTATGTTAAAGCCAAGAGCTTTCATTATTTTTATTCGCCCTGTCATTCCCTCGAACAAAACAAACTCAGAACAAAAATATAGCTTTCAATACTGATTTTGGAACTTTTTTTTCACAAATATTGTGCACACTTTTTTAACTAGAACAACATCAGAGAAATAGATTACACATTGTTTATCGATAGTATTTGAGTGATCATGGTTGTGAAATAGTGGTCAGCGTTTTTTTCTGTCGTTTTGAGGGAACAAACCAATAAGATGCTCCGTGTAGGACTGATGCACATTAAATCTGTCGGGGATCAAAGTCATCACAATAGAGTGATGAGGAAAATGGAGAGTGGGGTGTCTGATCGGGTGTTGTCCACGTTTCTTAACTGTGGCTCAAAATTACGAGGTGCGTTGCCACTAACTCTCGTGATATTAATGAGCAATCAATTCTTGTAAATTGTCATTGCTGTGTCACACCATGAGTCCTTAAAATTACTTCATCACTTGGTAGCGAAAGGGGACACTCACAGCTAATAGCCCAATGGCCAATTATTTTTGTATTAGTTAAAAAAAATATTCATTTTAAAATTTTTATTATTCACAGCCTTTGACCTGAGAAAAGTTCAAATCAGGTTTAATTTTCGTATGTTTTGAACTAGTCGTCTCCCGGGTTCGACTGTCCATGCCACACCATTCACTAGTATCGCCCAAGATCACTCGAGTGGCTGCTTCACAGACTCCGTCTCTCCGTCCAATTCCTATTGCTTGGTCCCTTAGGAACGGCTGCATCCGCAACATGTACCGTGTGTCTTCAAAGAAGAAAAAGAAAAACTGTTATGTAGAAGATAATGCAGAAGATGGAAAAAGATCCTCATCAACTTTCAAGCCGAACCTTTAAATACCCTGAACGGGCGTTTTTCCCCATGTCCCAATCGTCTCTAACAAACGAGCGTAGTGTATCTGCGTACTGCGCTACTCATCTTCGTCTTAACTCCTTTAATTTTTTGGGGCAAAAAGCCGGCGCAACTGTGACCAACTCCGTCGCCGTACCTCGTACACCAAATATAGGGTCTATCAATCAACCTGTCATTTTAACACTGAGGATAGCCCCCAAGAAACGTCTTTATCACAACATGCTGACATTCTTCTTCATTCAAATAATCTCTGGTGCACATGTGCGAAGGTGCAGGACAAAAGAATCTTTTCACAGTGGTGTTTTTTCATAGACCGTTGAGACTAAAATCGTTTGAGTGTCGGAGAAGAAAAAGTCGAGGCAACATCAAAGTGGTTTTCCGATTCGGCTCACATCTGATTTCTCCCAGGCATGTGGGAAGAATACACGGTCTCTTTTGGAAGACTACTATGCCTAATCTGAGTATTCTGCTCACTCCTATACGCCAAACTTGACAAGTATTGTCGAAAAATGTTTGTTTAATGAGTTGACGCTATAGCTGTGTATTGTATCAAACTCTCGTTTATTGTAAGAATTTCTCTAAAGAAGACATATTGAGTTTTTATGGTAATTTAGTGTCCATATCTTTCAAATTATTTTTTCCTAGAAAACTGTGAGCATTTCTAGCTACTATGGTGTAAATAAATTATTGCTTTGTTTTCAGCTATATATATATGTACATAATTTAAACTATAATAAAATACAATTTAGATTTTCTGTTTTATGGAATGTTTTATTATTGTCATATTATTTAATAAGCACTTTAAAAGTCAAATATAAATTCAATTTGTATTCTGTAAATAAGAAATATTGAAGCAAGTAGTTGTCATTGATTTTTCATTTTTCTATTTATGTTTCGGCGAATCTTTAAATGTACATGCAATGATTCTCCAGAATGAAGCATATACACCTACACGTACTTAAGAAGCTTAATCACTTCAATAGCCTCTTTGAACTTGTTTTCCATTCACTAGATTTTACTAATTAATTATTTAATAATTATGAAGGGCTTAGTTAGGAAGTGATGCTTCGTGTAAACTTTGAGACGTATATATACGCCTTCGCTCTTGTAATTAGTCTCTTATCGTATTACCTCAATACGCCTGAAATACATTTTGATAAAATTAATAAACTTAAAGATTTTATTTCTATAATAACACTCATCTTCATTCTGAAAATGTCACGTACACTAACCGGAATTAATTAACAGAAAATTACTTTACAATTTACACGTAAAACTTGTCTCGCTAATTATAAATCAGAGTTTATAAATTTGTTTGCAATGTATAATTTTATAATTAAATCCGAGGAAATTCTAATGCAAGATAGCATAAAAATGATCCTACGTAACACAACACAATTTTTTTTACTGATAATTAACTTACTTCCATGGTACCATATGGATTCATAAATCAATTCGTAATTAAATTATTCCAGGGAAGAGTAATACATAAGGATTTCAAAAAAAATCCAACAATATATTGTTCCCTTTGATGAGTTACTTAAGTAGAAGCATAGAAAAAAATCCCTTATTTCAGACAGCTGGGAAAAATTTTAAAAGGACAATCATGAAAGTTGAATTATGACGATGCTATAAAGTTTTATAAAATATATTTTCTTTCATACAACAAATATAAAAATTTATGATATATTATTACATAACTTTAGAAGACTACTTTCTAGACTAATTGCATTTACTGCAAACAATTGCATCATTTACTTCCATTTAAATTTATCAAAAGGTTTCTTTGAACTTCAAGCAAAATTATCCGTCTGATTTTGGCTGTCTAGACTTCACACTTGCAGCATTAGGAAAAAAGTACTTGTAAACCATCTCTTTATATCATTATATTCGTTATATTATGTTTATAAAAATAATAATATTATATACTAAATAAAAAATTTTACGGGGAATAAAAGGAAACAACATGACGAAAGTAAGTGTTACTAATTAAATGAAGTATCCTGACAAATGATATGTAATGTTCATTAACCAATTAGCTGTGATTGACAAGTATACTTGTCAAGCGTAAAAACTTAGGGACCATTGGGCATTTAAATTGTAATTCTTGAAAAAAATTAACAAATTTCAAAATATTAAGAATATTTTGAGGCCAGGCCAGAGTATAACAACTAAATAAAAAATAAGAAATATTTAAGATGAACTCATGCGTCCCTGGAATGCAGCGTGAAAGCTGAAACAGCGTGTAAATTTCCATAAAAATTTCTGTGCGATGATAATGTTTTGTAGATGTTGTAACGGATCTATACGCGACCTTAATACTAATCTTCTTGGAGAAACTTTTGGGCCAGACTCTGCGTTAATTCACAGCCTCTCAAGAAGAAACCTTGATATTTAAATTAGATTGACAGTATAAAGTCCAGGTTTTGTAGATGTAAGATAGAAGGACAGGAGAGTTGTTGCGGTGATTAGTAAGTGAGAATATTTCATTGAGTATTTCATTATCACAATTCAAGTTAAAGAAGGAGTTGCTAAGATAATAAATTGATGGATTAAAAATCTAAGATAGATTGGATCAGATTTAGTTAATCAGATCACTTGCGCTTGTTCACTTAGACTTGTTTACTTAGAGTTGTTTATTCTTAGAATTGATTACTCTCTTTATATATCACTCCTAGGGTCTCCTTTTGTAGTTTCACTTGTGATTGATTAAGTGTGTTTGAAAAGTAAAAAATAATAGTTATTATATGGAAGTTTCTGGTGATTCTTTGTTTCCCCCCACACCCTTAGGTAAACAAGACGGTGAAGGAGGGGTGCAAAATTGGCCGTGCTCACAATATTAGCCTAAAAATGGCAAAAACAAAAGTCGTAAAGATGATTTTTAATAGTGTTTCTTCGGGTATAGTCAGCCATGAGATAAATGCGTGTCGCCTACCTGGTGCTGAGTCCATTGATAGCTGTTGGCTGTGTAGGTACCTAGCAATCGAGAGGAGTCAATGCCAATTGTTTGATGTAAGAAAAAAATGTGCTGACGTTAGAGTAATGGCTCAATACCCCATGTGGCCTAAAGAACAGCTATTGTATTGGGGTGAGAAAAGCAAGGATGCTTTCTGGTAAGAGGACTGTGATCACAACCCTACAGTACCTACTCCAAAACTTCCTTAGGGACGACAGGTAGAAAATATCTTGTCAGTAAAACAAATGCTTCTCAAACTTTTAATACTGGCGACTCAATTTTCATCTCAGGAAAGATGAACTTTTTTTGCACCAAATTTAAATGGTTTTCACTTACTTAAATTAAAACCAACAGAAGTAAAAATTTTACGTTGGATTATGTGCATATTTCTGGACCTCTTAACGTAAAAAAAATTATATTTTTAATTACAAATAAATTTATATGAGCAATAATTATTTTTAGCGCGTTTTTCACGTAGCAGAACAAAAGCGCTATTAGGACGCAAATTTCGTCTTGGTCTTCGTTCCATATTTTGTCGTACCTTTTTCTCAGCCAATAAGCAACCAATTGACCTCGGAATTTCGGCATTCGGTTGCATTTGTGCCCTAGATGAGCCGAATCATACTTAAATCTTCCCATAGTTTTCCCGAATTTTCTTACAAATTTTTCTGAATTTCGCTAGTTTATAACAAAATTGCTTTTTTATAGTGCTGATACAGATGTGTGTCATTATTTCTTTTCAGCTCAATAGTAGTACATTTAGAGGAGTGGCACAGTACACACTACTTTCTGTTAATAAAAAGTTCATTAGTTGTATTATTGTAAAATATACAACATGTGAAACACGCGCTAAAATGACTTGGCCATGCCAATAATTGATATCTTGTTTTATTTTAAGGCATGTTCTTACCTTCAGGTACACTTTGCATAAAATCCATTTTTCTCGCTCTCAAATTGTACAGGGCTTTTGCAAACATAACAATCCATAAAATGAACAAAATGAAATTTTCAAAAATAAATTTATAAAAAATATAAAATTTTTTAAATTTAGTGATTTAAACTTCCTTTAAATTTTGTGCAAAAATTGTGCTATATCTGAAATTTATAAATGTTTATTTGGAAACAAATTGTTCATTTTTTGAAAATTTGTGAATCTAATAGTAATAATAGTAATTTGTGGATCTAATACAATACATCAGTTCTATAGGTAAAGTTGATTTTGAGAAAAGTGTACCGAAATCCCTAAAAAAGGCATACATATGAATATTTATTTATTTTAAAATAAAACCAACAGTAATAAACATATAGAGTTATTCACGAGCATTCAGATGCAGTTAGGAAAAAATGTCTATTTTACAAGCTGTGTATTTACTTTAGAATAATCCCCTTTGTACTCTATCCACTTGATTTATACTTTAAGAGCTGCACACACACACAAGGAGTATTTATAAATTCAAAACTAGACTTAATTAACATTTCAGAAAACAAAATTTTATTTTAAAATTTTGTAACTTCTCATTTAAATTTTCCGTAATTTTTGCACCAAAAATGTAAAATTTTCAATATAAATGTGAACATATAATATAGAAAAATCAGTTTTTTACTATACATATTAAATACAACACGGATTTTGAAGAAGGTGAACCTGAATTATAGTTACATCACATTTGCTTACAATTTTAAAATTCAATTTTCTAGCGTTCTAGTTATTGAATTCTCATAAATAATGCCTCTATTGATGCAGCAAAGTACCCTCTATTTTTTTAAAGTAAAACAAAAAAAAATGCAAAATTTGAAGCACCTTCACGTTGCAGTTAGCTTAAAAGCTATTTCCATTTAGATTGGAATGCATTTTAGGATCATGGATCTCCTCAAAGTTGAAACTTAGCTAATTGTGATATTTCTATCTTTCCAGAAATTTTAACACAATGCATTTACCTTCCTTCTAATTGTGATCATCTAGACAGGGAAGTTGCCGTAAGTGGGTGAAATTAAGAGCATTGTGAGTTATAAAATTAATGTTCCGACATTGTTCCAAAAGTTAGTTTGCTGTTTCCTAATGTATGATGGCTATGCATGTTTCGGAAGCCCCTTCACAGTCCCGGATGTTGATATTTACGGACTTGGGAGAAGAGAGCGTATGTAAATGTTACTGGAGCAGGAATTACTCAGATAACTGCTATTCATTATTCTGTCACTGATACTTTAATCCATCCAGAGCTCCGAGCGGTCACTTCCTTTCGGTGTCGTGGCAAAATGGGTCAGTGGAACTTAGGAATAAATGGTGCATGAAATGGTTAAATAATTTGAAATGGATACTGAGTTTTATATAGAGACTATATAGTTATTATATATTATAATTTATATATTTATATATAATTAATTAAAGTAAATGCACACTATGGGGGAATACTCTAGTTAACGAACGCTGGACCAAAAAAGAATTAACACAGCAAGCTCCAAAATACTTTACCAAACTTAATAAAAGGGATGTTAATTCAAATATTAAAAAAATACACAAAATAAAAAAAATAAAAATAGTGAGAATAAAAATAATTGCATATTAAAAGTTCGAAAATGTCAAGCTCTTCAGAAATACCTTTACAAATTTTATAAAAAGACTGTAAATGTAAAATCAATTCTATATTACTACAAAAATGTAAAAAGGTTTTGACAGATCTATATGCGGTTCTACTAATCCCTTCATGACTGTTTAAGGAAAGTATTTATTTCAACCCACTTTTATCGAGTAAGGAAATGTGATTATGTAAATGTAGTATATTATATAAATTCTGTTTTCGCGAGTTTGGTGTTGGCACGTTGGAGTTGGCAAGTAGGAGTTAACATAAAGTCTGCGAGTTAGTTGTTAGTTGAAGATTGAAAAAAAGTGGAATTAGTTAGAAGTTTTGGAGTTGTCCAGGAAAAAGATCACACAGCTTGGATCCAGCTACATTGAGCCAGCCGAAGAGACCGCCTACAAGTTCCAGTGCAGGATCCGATGCATAAAAAGTACAGGTATTGTGAGCCTGATTAAGTAGAAATTAGCTTATTAGGATGCGAAGTAGTTATATTTGAGCGTATTTAAGCAGTCTTAGATTCAGTTTAAGGTCTGTAGTAGTATCCCCGTGTTATAGAATCTCACCTCCGCGCTCTACTATATATCAGCTACCTTAATTAGATTTGTATTGTGTCTGATTGATAATTGGAATTAATAAATTGATTCGATTGAAATCATGTCTGTGGACCATTCAGTTTCTCCCACACCTCTAGCCGGGTTCACAGGTAGACAAGAGGTTCGGATGTAAGCAGGAGCCGACCACTATCACAGGGTTAATAATAAAAGAATGATACACTAAGTGGGACGAAAAAAACGAGACTGGTGCAGTAAATCATTGTATTTACAGAATCAGTTCTCAGTGACAGTATCAGCTTCAAAGTAGTTCCATTCAGCATTCAAACTATTCTGCAATCGGTGCTGACATTGCTGGTAACAGTTATGGAACGAGGTTTGGGGAAGTTTCTTTAGGTTTTCGCCTAAATTTCTTCAACTGGTAAAAGGGGTACCTCTTAAACAAGATTTAACTGCAGGAAATAAAAAAAGTCGTATGGGTCCAAATCAGGTGAATATGGAGGATGCTCAATTACAGTAACGTTTTTGCTGGTCAGAAACTGCTTGGCAGTTAGTGCCGTCTGTGCGGGTGCATTGTCTCGGTGCCACAGTAATTCATCGCTCCCGAATTCTGGCCTTTTTTCCTAATTCTTTCACGAAGTCTTTTAAATACTTCAATATAATAGCGTTGATTAACAATATGACCACTGATGTGAGGGGAAACGCACTCATATCACGAATTGTTGGCTATATTTTGGTCTGTAATCACTGACCTTGGTCATCTAGCAGGTTCATGTGTGTGTGTGTGTTCCACACCAACCCTTCCTTCTGAAAACCTCTTATACCATTAAAACACATGCGCACTAGACAAAGTTTCATCTTCATAAGCCTCGGTTAATATTCGAAATGTTTTCGCGGTTGATTTCTTAAATCTCACAAGAAACTTGCTGTAATCTCGACGTTTTCCCGGCAGAATGCAATTGCACAAGTTCACTCAATGTCGCAGTACTTCTAACTGGCGTGATCAATTAAGACTCGTTACAAGTATAGAGGCCGTGTGTTTGTGATATCATCAAAACAGTTATTGCCAACTCCACGCTTTTTTCAAGCCACATGCTTAGTCTCATTTTTTTGTGTCACACATTTGATTTTTAGAGTAAACAATGACTAGATGAAGAGTGATGTAATTTCTTTTATTTACCATTTTACGTATATTTTTGGGCATGTGAATGCTTCAGCAAAATATAATATCAGTAAATTTAGTTTAATTTCTCTTACTGATAAATTGTTCATTAATGTCTTATTTAGAAGCAACACTAGGCTATTGGCAATGGACCTCGTAATGTTTAACCGAAGTCAAATGACGAGGAAGTCGCATTAGTGAGCATTTTACTCTCAAAACTTCCTTGCTAATCTATGTTCGATTTCTCAAAGCACATTTTACTCGATTGTAGTACATAATATAAGACTCAAAAAGAAAAATGTAATTATGATACAAAAATTTACAATGGGTTTTCAGTCTGTAATATAATAATCTGGGTAAAATTTTGTAAATGATTTAAGTAACAAATAATAATATTTTATATCTTTTAAAAGAAATATTAGGGCTCGAACTTATTACACTCTGGCCACGACTTCGGGAATATAGCTAAAAGGCTACTACGGCAACTTAATTTTAAGAGTAATAAAAGTGTATAAACAATATAATTGAAAAAAAGTTCAAAATATACATTTTGACAGTCTGTAACTGATGTGACTGAATTTTGTCTCACAATTGCTGTGGTTTTTAAAAGTAAAATATAACGTTCTCCAGTTTTTGTATTTCAGCAAGCTTTGTTTAAATTACATTAATTTCTGTTTCATAAATATAACAAAATCGATTTCCAGAAAAACCTGATTTTATTCCATATATCATTTAAAAAGGAGGAAAAAAATTCGTTTTTTTATTAAAGAAATTTTTTTAAAAAATGAATTGAAAATCAGAATTTTTTGAATTAACTTTATCGGCATATAAGGATAATAACATCTGATGTTTAAATTTTCAGAATATATTTGCTCTGCAAACATACAATATTCAAAGAACATCAATGCAATACTGACTTAAAAATTCTTTGAATATTTTGAAAGCACTCAGATTTCGGACATTCCGCCTTGCTTTTTTCAGATTTTCTTTCGTAGGACATCTCAGAAGAGTTTTCCGGAGATTCAATTCTTTCTTAGTTCACAAAAATCTTATCAATTATTTATCATATGTACCATTTCCTTTTACGTGAGGTAAGGGGGGGGGAGGTTTCCTTTTTGTGCCGAATTAGATTTGATTTTAATTCACGTTACTGTATGAAGCAACACTACAGCTATACGTGACAGATTCTATAATTCTGAATCGTGGTAAAATTGTCGCGATCCGGCGGGCGCGGATGTTGGAGGATTTGAGTAAAGATCAGCCATTTTAATAACTATCATACTTTTATTTAACCTCTTACTTAATAGCCTTATGATACTTAAGTGGAAAATGCACTGAGATCTCTAAGCCCTAGGAGCAATCAATCTTAATAAATGAAACTATAATAGAAATAAAAGAACCATTATCTCATTCCTTGAGAGCGCTCTTCTCTCCACTACTTGAATAATCTTTGGATAATCTTCTAACTTGACTAAAATATACATCCTCCGATCACTAACACTAAGTTGGCTTCTATATCCCCTTTCAAACATCATCGCGACTGCTCTACGACTAACACTTAGATAGAAGTTCTAATTTTTCTAAACCTAGTCTTCCTTACAGAGAGCGGTTTTCAGTTGAAACTACAGTTAAGAAGATTATTTTACTCAAAAGCGTGGATAGATCCGTTACAAAATGACGAGGATGACATCTAAACTATCCAACCCCTCTCCAAACTCCCACACCACATTCATGGGACGACTTTGAGCCTCAACCTATTTAACGTGATTCAACCTTTCTGCGTGTCTTTTGTGATATTAGGGCTAAAACTCGACAGCTCCGGCAACGAGTTCACGTCCAGAACCACTGGGCTACCGCGGCCATTTCTTTTGTGCCGAAACAAATAAAACTCAGTTCTTACTTTAACAACAACGAATTAGAATAATACTAACTATGCGTCTTGAAATAATTCCAGACATTGTGTTTTACTTTCATACACAGAAGCAACACTAGGGTTATCCTGGCGTGAAGTGAAAGTTAAAGGGTACCAGAAAGAGAGAGGAATGATGTCATTCTCGTCACTTGCCTGTTGTTCAAAATTAGGAAGTCCGTCGTCAATTGCTTTCGAGTTGTTTCAGAGTACGACGTAAATTAAAGTCAATTCAAACAAAACACGAGTCACTGACAACGTACTTTGTAAATTTGAGCCTCATTGAAGTGACGAGGACGACACTTGAAAGCTGTTACCCCAATTTTCCACACTACGCCAACTTGAGGTTTTCAAGTCTTGAATAGGTTTATCGTGTCAATCCCTTTAAACGGTAGGTCTGTAACAGAACTACAGCTTCTATAGAAATATTACCGCCCTTGAATTTACAGGTATAGTACTCAACTAGAGAGGTCTCAAATAATCCCGGAAATGCTGCTATGCAATCCTGGATGTCAGATGCAGAAACTAAAATGAAGAACTTAAAATTTTCTTTCAAAAATGATACATGAAGCGCGCCCTTAATAAACTACCCAGGAAAACTATTCAGAAAGGCACATTTTCAAGTGTTTGAGAATTAAGATTGTTAAGACTGTGACACTGCGTAGTTAAAGTAGTACTTAAACGTTATATAGCTAGACGTCACATCTCTTTTAAAGAAATTTTTAACCAATAGTTTTCGTCATTTGGCACTTTGGCGTTCTTTATTCGCTTACAATAGCATATATGAAAGTGAGAAATTTCTACCAATTATGATCATTATCGCCAAAGCGTATACTTGCATATGGTGCGTTTGTAAACAGTTCCGGCACATAAATTTCTGGGAAAAAAATTATCGATTTTCACTTTTTTATATTTTCTAAGAGCTCAAATATTTTTTTAAAAAATGATATATGATATGAGGAAATCTAATAACAAGAAGTATTTTTATTTATTTCTTTAAACGAAGCTACTCCTGCGCATTAAATGAGCTATGCTAGGAGCACCTGTGTTTTCCCTAGCATTAGTTTTTGATGAAAGCAAATCCCTATGATCTTCAAGTTGAAAAATTAGAGTGCATTTAGCTTATCGAAAAGTATATCTGTACTCGCCTTTTGGATCTTAAAAGCGAAACAGAGAAAAAAAAGTTAAGTTATGGAAAAAGCACAATAGGTCTTAACCGACTCACCGACAGTTTAATATAAAAAATTCAAAGATATTATGGTATAACTATTGGAAATATTATCGATGATCTACACAGTGGGAAAGCTGTTGTTTGGGGTGTTTGTTTTCATTTTCTATCTTCAAACGAGAGCCCTCAACATGGACTGTGTCCTGCGATTATAAATGCCTGGTGCATGTTTCAAAAGACAGAAGCTGGAGCTGAATGTAATGAAAGGCACTATGATCGTAAACACATACACCATAATGAATTAAATGAAGCCAATTTTTAGAAATCTAGATGACCCTATGTTATTTAGAAAATGTTTACATAAAAAGACCCAGAACCCCCATATGAATCAGTTAACAACATATGGTCATGTTGTTCCAAGATCTACATTTGTGGAGTTAAAAACTCTAAAATTAGGGGTAAATAGGGCTATTACACAGTTCAATATGAGTCATGTAGCAAAATTATTGATCTTAAAACATTGTGATATTGAATTAAGTTATAACTGAAGTGTCATGCTTCAAAAAACTAGATACACGTAGGATTCTTGTAGCCCAACGAAAGCATCTCGAGATCCCCAAAAGGGAAAAATTGTTAAAAACAAAGAAAAAAAGTAAATTAGAAGAGTCTTTTGTATGTGCAGAGAGTATCAAAATGCTTCATATGTTTCTGAAATGAACCAACAAAGTAAATGCTCAAAAAAATTACAATTTTTACTTTAAAGCCCGTTTTTCTCAAAAAGTAATATTTTTCTCTTTATGTACCTTTTTCTCAATAACTACTTATCAAATAATCCTCAAATTTTCAGTTAGAAAACTCTTAACATGTTTGCACATTTTAATGGAGAGAATTAGATATATCTAGCAAACTTCTTTAAATATGAATTTTTTAAACTAAAATTTAGGGCTAAAAAATTGGACAATTTTAAAAAAATTCATTAATTTAATTTTTAATAAAAAGACAAAATCCTTCGTTAAAGTGTTTTTGATAGTACATGTAACCTACTGTAAAAATTTATTCACGATAAGTCAGCAGTTTCTGAGTAAAAGGTACATAAACTTACGCAATTTAACATGGGATCCTATGGACGTGCCGGATCCCTTTTAAGCAAAATAAGAGATACATCGAAATGAATAACGTTTATTATGGCACCTGGAAATCATCCAAAACTCAAAATGTCATAAAGGCGTACAGTTAAATCTCCAACTTAAACCATTTCAACACATAAAAAAAACCCCAAGATTTATCGATATCATAAGCTGCATTCCATGTCTATCACGAAACCGTTTCGAACGATGTTATCAGGGTAATAATATGAAGTATTGGGGTTGTGACGATTTTAAAGTCGTTTGCTTCGTCTGTTTTTCTACCGAGTTCTTGAAGATCCAATCACCTGTAATTGAGGATACTGTTTTTCTAAAGCCGTGCCCCTGGGTCATTCTTGGAACTGATTGGGCAACCTATGATTTTTGAAAATTCTCATAAACCTAACACCAACCCCACCCCTCAAAATTGGGACGTTTACGCTATTTCTTTACTTTCACTGGATATTATCTAAAGTTGAAATGTTATTGGTTTGTTTTTCACCATTTAACTTTGTTAATATTGTTTTCAAGCGCAATGTAAAATACTTTTAGTTTTGAAGGAATTTTTATAAACATGCGTTTCATCTGATCTACAATGCAAACAGCTGTTCTTATTCTTTTTCACAGTACAAGCAAATGGAGAAAACGTTTTATATAGATTGATTTTTGCCTTATTTGAAGTTTTTACTTTTTTCTTTCTTTTATTTGATGTATCGTTGTAATCTTAAGAAGAAATAAAGCGCATTATTAATGACCAAAAAATCAATTTGATTTTATTGAATAAATAGAATGACCACTTTCTCTCTCTTTCAACCATACAAATGAAGATAAGATACCAGACGTGACTTTATAATGATGCAAATGGTAAGAAGAAGTAACGATTGAAACAAGAAAAAAAAAAGGTTGATAATTATAAAGAGCGTAATTTTTAGC
Source organism: Trichonephila clavata (assembly GCA_019973975.1). NCBI lineage: Eukaryota > Metazoa > Arthropoda > Arachnida > Araneae > Nephilidae > Trichonephila > Trichonephila clavata. Next base: position 34,175 of record BMAO01017504.1, read on the forward strand.
TGCTTATAATAAATCCTTAAGTAAAAAAAAGATTAAAAGAATTAATAGTAAAAAAAAAATAAGAATTAATTTTATGAATTTTTCTGGAATACTCTCTGACGTTGTTTTCATAAAAATTATTAAATCATTGCAATTCGTTTTAAAGTAATTAAGAATTTATTTTGATTTCAATATCACTTTATGGAGAAGTGTGTACTTCAAAACTTGAATTTATACTTTTGAAAATAAATAGAGGTTAGTAGGAATTTAAAGAGAAATATCTATACTTCTCAAAAAATAAAGCAGAAAAGCGGCTCACTCACACACTCATCAAGATAATTTCGGAACTATCAGAACTACAGATATGAAATTTGGCAGGCATATTTCTTTTGTTGAGTAGAGATGCGTTAAGAAACAAAAAAAATGCGAAAATTGTCTACAGTGTGTGGACTTATACAGGATATAATAATGAAAAAATTAAATTTTTCAACCATTAGATTTATAGATATAAAATTTGGCAGGCACGTTTCTTTCCGTTAATACAGATATACTAAAAATGAGTTTTACAAAAATTGACTCCCAAAAGGATTTCAACAGGATGTTATAGAAAAATATGGTTGTTTTAGAAATTCACAAGTCCTCTCCTTCTTAAATCAAGAAGAAAAATTTATACGAATATTTTTCAATAGATTAAAAGCTAAATGATAGAACTAATTAGATAAAAATAACTTATAAAAGCAATATATAGCAGATATGGGGAACCCGCAGCTTTGAGACCGCATGCCTCCTCCATGAGTTTCTTAGGCGGCCTTCCTAAACGTTTGTCAACAATTTCCAAGTCAATAAAATTAAATAAATAATGGTACGAATGTGTGTATGTTTCAATGACCATTTGTGTGAATAATCAATGATAGAATGCCACCCGCTGCAACACTACTAAACATGTCATACATGCAGCAGTAATATGATCTCTACACAAAACCAATTTATTTCTATTGCTGTTGTGATTAACTGCATGTACGTTAAAACGTATCGTTTTTTTCTGCATGAATTGCATTGGGATATTAATGAATGTTTTTATTTTAAGTTTCTGTTAATTGAGATACAACAATTATGTACTAAAAAAGACGCTTGTAACTTATCTTTAAGGCGACAAATTTTAAAATTTTATCAAGAGCAAGGAAAACTATGTGATCTGTCAGATGAAGCATTTTTCAGAAGCATTACATTTTTGTTAGATATCATTACTAAATTCAAATATCGCCCGCAACTTAAAATGAAGCATGTATAAGAAAAGATCCAAGAGTTTTAAAAAAAGTAGCATTTTTCAAATCATTTTACTCACTTGTTCCGATGTATCTTAAGAACACTTTAGGAACTAGCCAAAATGTTGAATGAGTAGAAATTTAAAAATATTTCATTATATTCGTGTATTATGAATCCAAGACATACACATTTTTCGAATACTTAATTTTCAGATTTTGACGAGCGCGCTCCTGCTAGGAAACTGGTATTTGAACCAGATTTAGTAGACATATCCACTAACCCTACAGAGCGGCAAAAGGAGTTATTTGAATTGAGGAAAGATAATATCTTCGAAGTCCTTTTTGACGCTATAAAGGATCCAATAGAAATCTGGAAAAATACCTTTAAATATCCATGTTTAAGAGAGCATTTGCCTTCCTACTTTGGAAGCACTAACTGCTGCCGAATCAATATCATCTCTCGAGACAAAAATTAAAACTAGTTTAAAGACCCAGATCTCATTAAGAGCACCCATTAAGGCTTGGCGTTATGAAGCCTGATCCAAATATTCAATTACTTTCAAGGAAGAAACAAATGCAAATATCCCACTAAAATTATTTTAGAAATCGTTGCAAAATCAGTTATATATTACTTAATTTACTATTTTTTATTATAATGCTATTACTTTTCTATTGTATTTCTTTATGATGTTAAAATTATTTAAGAATGCAACTACTTTATTATTTTTATTTGAAGTACTATTTAGTTATGTAGTTAGTTATTAGAATTTAAAAATCTGGATGAATATATTCCCATTCTTCAATGAATAAATATCTCAACAATGAAATATAAAAAATTACAGTAGTATCTATGAATTTAATGGTTTTATAAAAAAAAAATAATTAATGATTAATTCTATATCTAAGTTCTTATCCTTATGTGAATACAAAAATATTTTATATTGTAACTTTCTATGTAAAGTCATAAATAACTAAGGATTTAATTTTTTTAATACAATAATATTTCTATATAATGCACAAAATTGATAAAACTATACAAAAATGATGGTAATCCCAAAAAGTCGCCTTTATAGGTACATCGATCTATGAGGCCTCCTTTATTTTTCTTAATGTTCATGCGGCCTCTAATTGCAAAACGGTTCCCCACCTCTTATATACAGTCATACAATGTAACGAAAAACTCCTAAGAAGCGGGCGGGTAATAAAAGAACAAAATGTCTCTATTTGCTTTTTTGTTTTTGTACCCTTTCATGCCGTAGATCGATTAAACATAAAATACTCAAAATAATGTAATGTAAGTTGTTCTTATTTCGAACTTTTTTCTACTATAAATTTATTATTTCCATTACATTTCAAACTCCATGTGCTACGTTGTATTTGCGGAAGCTCTTTAATTGTTACTTCTAAAAGGTTTTCAATTAAAAAACTTAAATGAGCACTTGAGCATGTAAATGGTTTTTCTGAATATTGCGAGGCTACCAGTACTAATTGCAGTACAGCATTGATTTCATTTTTATTACATTTGTTACATTCTCCTTTAAATCTATTTAATGGTAAAAACTGTAATTATTGAGCAGAAAGTTCTTTTTTCATGCACAACGAAATTTTGAAGCATCGACGACATATGTTGCTCATTGCTCCCATTTACTAACTTACCCACAAATTAGTTATAATGCAATAAGCTCTAAAATTAAGCTATATTAATGTACTTACAATAATGTATAGCTCTGAGTGCCATATCGACTAAACATGTCATTTATCCATCATCATAGGATTAGAGACATTTCAGACATGTAGTCAGTTAAATGAGGTTTCTTGCAAACAGCAATCGGGATAATGAAAATACTAATATTGTGCGTAAATTTTCAGAAAAAAAATCCAATTTTGCTTTATATGATTCATATAAAAATGAATTGATACAGCACCTTTTGCTAACATCTGTTAAATATACACAACTTAAAAGTTATTTTTTACACATGAAAGAAATTTCTTGTGATATATATATCTAATATATAAAATTCTCGTGTCACAGTGTTTGTAACCAAACTCCTCCGAAACGGTGTAGTCGATACTTATGAAATTTTGTACGTATATTCAGTAGGTCTGAGAATAGGACGTAAACTATTTTTCATTCCGATATTGTAATTAGTTAAAAAGATACTAATTAAAAACCTTAAAACGCTTAATTGTCTTAACCCTGCGCGTTATTTTTCCCGCCCAGCGTTGTGAATGAACAGAGGGTGAAATTTTTCGGTATTCTCGACGTTATTTAAACAGCCATCCGATTTTTGTTTTTTAAAAATCAGACAAAAAATAATTACAGAATCGGAAAAATCATCTCTTTCGCCACGATACAGTATACTTTTTTTTGTAAAATAATAATATTTTCTATTTTTTAAGCTTTTTTTAAAAAAATAGTTAAAATTGATGCGTTTTTATGAAAATTATTTCGAAATCATTGCGTATGAATTTATTTTCGTGTTATGAAAACGATATTCTACACTAAATAACTTCAAGCCTTTTTCTTTTAGAACCAGTCATTTAAAAAATAAAATGCCGAAAACTTTTTTTTAAAGAATTTTCGAAAAATTGTCGAAATTTATAACTTAACATTGAATAACTTCGTTATTTATTAAGATTATCATATGAAACTTTTGATGCGTTTGTAGAATAATATTATCAAACTTCTGTGCGAAGATTGAAAAAAATTGCTTAAAAATTACGGATTTTAAAAACTTTTTTGTGATTTTCGTAAAATAAAGTTATTGCAAGAAATAATCTAAACTGAATTTTTTGTACAGTTTTTATTTAAAAGTTCTTCGTTTTCGGAATTAATGTGTGAAGTTTGAAAGCATTAACTTAAAAATTAAGCCCTAAAAAATAAAAACTTTAATAAAAAAATACGCGATTTCACAGTTTGCCAAGCCTTGGCGTCGAAAAATGGTTTCGCGCCAAATAGCTTTCAAATGTTTCACCTGAAACTTCACATCTAACTCAAGGGTTTCACCAAAAAGTTCTGACTTAAACATGCGAAAATCAGCAAATTTGGCAAGTAAAAAAAATGCGAGTGAAAAAGTTATTTTTGCTTCAATTTTCATCATTTTCTCTTTATATAATTTTCAAAATTCAATCATTATTTATGTCAGATTAAGATGAAAGAATGAATCTCAGAAATGTATTGAATACATTTAAAATATTTATCTGTATCAAATCAGTGATTTAAAAAATAAAAAGCCAAAAACTTTTTTGAACAAATTTTAATAAAACTCTCAAAATACTTAAATCAATCGTTTAATGATTTCTTCTTTAAAAAAGATAATTGCATGAAACTTTATTCCCATGTGTCGAACATTTCAAAAAATCCTCACAATTTTACTTCAAGATTTAAAATAGTAGTGAAATTTTGTAATTTGAAAAAATTCTACTTTTCTGTCTTTTTTCAACATACAACTATTTTTAAAAAGGCTACATTTTCGTTTCCGAGGACTAAAAAACTGCAACGAAAGAATTGGAAAGTGGATGAGTGATTTATAAATTCGCACTGTCCATCTACTCAAGAGTTTTTCGCGACGGACTGCGAAATTTTAAGCCACGGTTAAGTGATGAGGAAGACACCTGAGCTTTTACCCATCTCTCCTAATTACCACACAAATTTAAGAACAAATTTCGAAAAAGGGAGTTTTTATGACATAGTTAAAGAAATCACTCACATCGCGCGCATACACACACACACATAAGTCCTAAGGGAAACAGGAAATTCCCATGGGGATGAAGTTATTCACTCGGTAAAACCCCGTGCAACCCCGGGGTAAGCGGAGAGGAAAGAAACAAAGGAGTCAAAGTAATTTCGAAATTTAATATTGGAAGTGCTGATTTTGTCAAGAGAATGGAAAATGTTAAACGAGAAAGCCACGATACGCACTTACGGGCCATGCACTCACATTGTACGTGTCAAACCCACACAGAAGTGCTGGTGTCAGAAATAAAGGAGGAAATTAACATGGGGATTAAGTTATACCCTCGGCAAAAGCCCGTGCAACGCCGGGCCGGGTCAGTTAGTATATATATATATATATATATACTAGCTGCTTATATACTATATATATACTAACTACATATATATATATATATTCTATTTATCATGATTCTCACATATTATATAACATAATATGTTAGAATATATATATAACATGTGCTTATATCTTTAAATCCTTCCACATTTCTGAAATACTATTTTTTCTCAAAATACAGTTTAATGATTTAAAAAGAGTAATATCAGTTTAGTATAAGGACAAATCAAGGTAAAGGAAATTTGTTAATAAATTAATAAATAGTTAGTGAATATAAAGGCTGTAAAAATTATACTTTAAAAATAAAAATAACACATAAAATAAAAATTTACCCAATTATTCTGTTTTATAAGTTTGAAGAATTTTAAGTATGTTTGAACTTTATATTCCACACACATTAATGATAGGGAAAAACAATGTTGTTTATCTGAAGTCATTTAAAATACCTTTTTATGGTTTGGGGTAGGTTTTTCTGTTGTATGGGTAGATTATATGTATGTGAATATACATATATATTGGTTAAAATATACAGTGGCGCCAATTTATTCAGCATGTTTAATAAGAGATCAAATTTTTATGTAAAGAGGATACGTAACTTTAAACAACAAATAACAAAATGAATGGAGATATGCTTTAACAAATATGAAACCTTCATATACATGATATTATGTGCAATATGATTTTGTGAGAAATGTTAATAAATTTGAAAATAAAATTTAGCTCTTGCAGTTTAAAGAAAAAAACATTGGCCCACCGAAATGAAAACAAAAAGGGATGAAAGCCTTTAATGGACTAAAAATAATTTTAAAATTACACTTATCTTTAAAGATGTTATTTTCATACAGATTATTTATTAGTGTAATCATATTAAAAATAATTATTTTAAAGTTGACCTAGTTTTGAATTTTTTAATAAAGTGTAAAACGATAACAGAAGCACTGCAACTAATTTGTTTTAAATTACTTTCTATGTGAAAATTGTATATAATTCCTTACATTATTTTATAATCAAGTATGAATACTTACTTGAAAGTATAGGAGCATAGGAGCTCCTATACTCGAAATTCGAGTCATATTTTCCTTCTTTGTATTAATAAAGATAAAAATTTCATAACTATATATATATATATATATATATTTCTCAATATATCTTCAATATCTCTAAAATTCAAAAATTCCATTTCAATTTTCTAAAAAAATATATTATATTATATCTCTAGATTACTCTATTTCTTTTTTGTAGAGATTGTTCTTCCAATTCATTACAAAAATTGAGTACTCTTAAGAAAGACACCCTGAAAATTTATTTTTTAATATTTTATCCCAAATGTCTACAATAAATACCTTTAGTATATGTACCTCTTCATATCTTGAACATTTTAAAAATTCTTATTACTAAAATTATTAACTATTCATAGTTACTAACTATTATTTTATAATAATTCAATGTTTTGCATATTACATACATTCTGTTGTACTCTTTAAAAATCTTATATCTTAATAAAGGAAAAAAATCACATCCTTCTTTGATAGAACTATATAAAAATGCACTAAATTTTGACTTTGTGTTATACTTAAACAAAACTAAAGTCTTTTCCTTTTTACTTGGAATGGTAAACCCAAAAAAGTTTGTATATCTACTTCCAGAGAATTCTACTTTCAGATGAATTTGTCTAACTCATCCGGGTGTACTTTGATATCAATTAACGCTGTAACACGAGAACTACTGGTGACGGGCCTCGTAATTTTGAACTTGTTTCAAGTGACAAGGACGACACCTGAGCTAGAAACATCTTCTCCAAAATTCCTGGTTATGTTAAAGGAAGGAATTTGAATCTCAAGAAATATTAACGTGCATCAGCACCTCTACACGTCGGATATTCTATGATACTAGGACTCGAACCCGTGACTCGATAGCACTGGCCACCAGGGCCAGTCAGCTAATGGGTCACGAACCATCACGGAATTAGATGTGGACTTTATTAAGGTAATTTAAGATTCAAACATATCTCAAACATGTTAAATGATGAATTAGCTTACATGTTAATGAGGAAAAGATCCACTAGCATGCAATCCTATAAGGAATTAGGTTTTTCATGTAACCAAAAAGGGATGCAGCTCATTGGTATAATATTAGTAACCCTCTGCAGTATTGGGGTAAATTTAGATGATGTTTCGTCCAATTAACTCACCTGAGGTAAGACAAACGTGATCAAAACAGAGTCCGACAGTAAAATTATTATTTTATCGAGCTCTACCTCACACACAAGCCACTTTACACTTTTCCTCTAAAGGAAAGTAGGAGTTCAATAACATTATACAGTAAAGCCCAGATTAGTTTTAAGAAGGAAGTCTCACGCGATAACGCGTTTCACGCATTTTCTAATAAAATATTATAGATGAACGAATTAAATCACAAAAATGCTTTCATAAACTAATGAATAGGAGGTGAATTTAAATTGGTTTGCGAAACTATACCACGCATTTAAAATTTATCCATTTTGAAAGAGCGATAAATCATACTTTGCAATCTTAATTTATACAACTGGATCATTTACCAACAACAAATCAGTTTTATTTCCTGTCTAATTCTATATCTTGTTTATTTATTTAAAAAGTTCTTTGTGATAACAAACATCTAAAAATTTCTCAAACACCCTATTCGTAATTGTTCTATAATTATTTACTTAGGTAAACTTTCTTAAAAAGGAAATTTTAAAGCCCTGTTTAACAATGATGTAATTTTATTGAAACTAAAGTTTTCTTAAGTATTGTATGCGAAATAAAAGTTTTATGAACTAAATGCATGATCATCATGTGAGTACAAATTGATTTTGCATGTTTTGTTTTAAGGAAGAGCATTTCCTAATTACCTCTATTTTTTAAATTTTTGAAATCGAATAATTGTTATTGCACGCGTTACTTACAAAATTGTTTACATTTTAAACCAAGTTTTCAAAATTTATTATCCATGTAAATGAGTTTTTATTTTTGAGCATCGTATCTAACTATGAATAGAAAAAATATGCCATGTTTTATTTGTGGTTTTTAGAAGTTATTGCTTTTATCGAAAACAATTATTTTGGATTTGTATTTAAATTGGTTTAAATAAAAAAATTATGAGCAAAAATGTGTCAAATTTCCCTCTGAAATATTTGGATTGATATAAACATTTTATATAACAATTATTATTAAATTCTTAAATATTTCCTATTTTTTCAAAAATCTAAGAAATATTTCAGTATTTCAAAACTTTTGCATTTTGTCAGATAACAAACATTTAACACACATTTTTCTAATAATAATAACTCTGAGTAAAAAAATACCAATTTTAAAAGTACTCTTCTTCATTGAAATTAATATTAAAAAAAAAGACATCATAGTGTGTTTCCCCAAATGCTAGCTAAGAATAAAAAGCATAATTGTTCATATAGTTTTGATCCTTAATTTTTTGTAAAAAGTATTTTTTCCTAATTTCACAGGGGAAAAAAATATGTATTTCTTATTTTTTTAAAAGTATCTGGAATATTTTAAGATTCTAAAAGCATTATCTTTATAATTACGTTATAACATATATTTAAAGTGGTTTTTTTTCTTAAAAAAATATTAATTTTTAATGAATGGATGAACAATAAATAAATAGCATTACCATTTTAAAGAGAGGAGCTTTGAAAGAGCTTATTTTTTTTATAGAAACTTAAAATACGAAAATTACGTTATAAAGGTTTATTTTTCGATTGAGATAATTATGAGTAAAAGTGAGTGAGAGTAAATATTCACGCCCCACTCTTTAGATATACGAGGGCTTTTGGCGAATGACCTCGTAAATTTGAACCAGGGTCAAGTGACGAGGACAACACCTGAATTGGCATCCCCTCTCCTAATTACCACATCCCACCAATGGGAGGAAGTTTGAGCTCTCGACAGATTTGACATGTATCTCGACAGATTTGACCCACCCTTACACGGTGGGTCTTAAGTGGTACTGTGCTCGAACTCATGACACGCCAGCCAGCAGGCCTTTACTTGACCACTAGGCTTCCGCGGCCAGCTAAGAGTAAAAATGTAGCTGTCAATGAAAACAATTTATTAATCTGTACGAGTATAAATAAATTCAATAACGAAGTTCAAAATGAAAGGAATTGTGTATTATATTTTTCGTGCCAAAACGTTGGCTAGTAATCAATATCAAACACAGACTTCTAAAAAAAATTCATAACAATGAAGTTCAAGAAGAATCAAAGCTTATAACAATCATGAATAAATTACCACATTTTTAAATAATCTTTGCTCAAATTAAATTTTCGTATAAAATATATATTTGAACATTAAATTATAGTTCTTAAAAAAGAGAAACTTCGAAATATTAAAAAATTATTTATCTTGATTAAGTATCGATCTTATTTATCGATTTAAATAATCGATTACAGTTATCATAAAATATTCTTCCTACGAAACGCTTTTCAAATACAATTTCCGTTTTAAAATACAAGAGAAAATCCCAAAATTTTGATTCTAATCCGAACGATCAATTTCTAAGCTCACAATCAAAAATGGAAATAAGATTTTCTTCAATTGCTTCTTAATATCCAAAGGCTCGTTTCCTTGACAATGTAATCAAAACTCTGATGGAATTAAGCTTTTGATCATTATTTTAACTCTTCAATTAGCTTTTTAGAAGCATTTCTCGATGTCAGTTAAAAGGCATTTTCATTCGAAGTTGAAGGTTTAAAACATTTAATGGAATTTCGCTGTCTTTTCCAATTCAAAATCCCATGAAGTTTTCAATTAAAATTGTTCCACAACTGAATTGATAGAAGTAGCATGGTATGAATGCTCCTATCGAGGATATATCTAAGAGTAGTAAAGAGGAATATTTGACTAAATAAATATTTAAATGACTGAATACGTTTGGAACCATTACTTTGAAAACGATAATTTTTTTATATTGATGATCAGTTGAATTAGAATATACACATGAAATTGTGTCAAAAATATTATTTCAAGAAAAAAATTATTTAAAGGCAACTTTTTGGCAAAAAATGAGGACTGAAGGAAATTTTTCAAAGCATTTGTGTTCAATGGAAAATGCTTCAATGTTAATATATTTTGCCTACTAATAACTAGTGACTAACTCTATAGAAGGGTTGAACCATGATACTTGAAAAAAAAAACATATTATATTTTCAGAGTTGCGATCAATTTTGAAATAATAACGAGAGGGTTTTGTTTAAGTTCCTCTACACTAATGTGTTAAAATATGAATAAATTCATTGTGAATAAATTATATATTTTTTTCCAAAAATCCTTGTTCAGGCTCGGTAAATAAGGTATGTATAGAAAGTTAGTTTCAAATAGAAAAAATATTATTATTATTATATACATTCTGTCACACACACTCACAAAAGTATTGAGTCATACTACCAGTTCATAGGTTTTTATCGTAATATTTTTCTTAAACATAAAACCAGAAAAAAAGTGTTATTTTACTAAATATAAATAATAATAATTTTAACAAAACTTACATATTAATGCAATTACGGTAAAATTGAAAATAAAAGAAATCGAGTTAAAAAACGTGCTCAAAAAATATTGGGACACTTCCCAATAAATTAAGAAAAACAATTCAAACTTAAAAAAGTAAGGGTGGCCCAACAAGATATTAATTTCTAAGACCTCTCGAAGTCTATCTGTCATGGATTGGATCACAATTTCTGCAAAACGATCTATCGATTTTGATCCGCTTTTCGACCCAATATTTCCTTAAATTTTGCTTTTTAGAAATTTGGGGCAATTCCCCAGACAATTTGGTCACTCTCTCCATATTTGACAGTAGGCCTTAAATTTTTGACATTGCATTGCTGTATTTGATTTCCGCTAAACCTTTTGCTTGCCATCTGATCCGAAACTGTTATATTTGCTTTCATCCACAAAAATGACGTTTTCCCACTATTCTGTTGGCTGCCTTACATACATCTTAGCAAATGGCAACCTAGCTTGTTTATTTGCTTCGCTGATGCAGGGTTTTTTTGCGGGGTACTCTGCAATGTAAAAGTATTTCGGAAAATCAGTAAATTCTGAAACTGTCAGGAATGTTTTAAGAAAACATAACTATCATAGTAAAGTCATTTTTTACTGCACTAGTTCCTGGGTTAATGTGTACTTTTGTCCTCACATTCCACCTCTCTTCACGTTCATTAAATATCCTTGGACGCCCTGATCTTTACTTGTTTTTAACACTATTTGTTTTCTTGAACCTGTCAATGATGTTAAAAACAGTAGGCTTACTCAATTTCAAGATTTTTCTTTTACAATGAAATCATTTTCCATCTTTCCGATGACTTATTACGAGATTTCGCACACCAATTGATACATATTGTTTCTCACCATTTTTTCTATAAATAATCTTATCTGTTAAAACGTTTGTTATTAAACTTCTTGTGTGAAATTAAATTCTATTGATGCGCTGTATACTTGTTAAATTTCTCACTTCAAAAGTGTCCCTGTACTTTTTTGACTCCAGTGTACCTTTGACTTATATTTGAAAAGCTAGATTAAATTATAATTCAATAATACTAAAAAATTTTCCTTCCATACTATACAACAAATGTTAAAAATATTTCTTAATTCATTTTTTTATAAATCAAATAAATATTTTTATAAATTGCTTTACTGTTATGCATGCCAAGTGTCCCAATACGTGTTGACTGACTGTAGAAGTACTTCGTAAAAGGAAAATGTTTTGAAAACATGCCATTCTTTCTCCATTTTTCGCCAAAAAATTGCATTTAAATAATTTTTTCTTGCAATAATATTCTCAAAATAATTTTATTTATGTATATTCTCTAATGTAACTTACACTAAATTTCAAAACATTAATCATTTATACGCTTTTTCAAAATCATGGTTCTGAATAGTCAGTAAACTTAAGTGTCTAATTTCATTCATTAGATTCTCAATTGAATTATTTCTAATTGGAATTTTCTGAATTTTTATCATGACATTGAACTAGTTTTCTTTTTTCTTACCTCCATCTCTCTCTCTCTCTCTCTCTTTATTTATTTAATAGTTTTGCAATACTTCTAATACATTTTCAAATAAATTAATATTCGAAAGATCTACATGTCTGTAAAATGCAAGACCAAATAAACATTACTGGCCAAAGTAAACGTTGATCGTAAATGATGATATTTCGAATATTTTAATACAATTAATGAATAAAATATATTCAGGGAAAGGAAGAAGATTGCATCACCAACAAATATTTATCAGTCCCATGGGTGAGAAGATAACTAAATATTTTTCCATCGTTATGTATATCTTTAAATTATTCATATAAACCTGAGTTGCATTAATGAAACTAAATATTTTTGACATAAAGCTTAAGAATTATTCTTCATATATGTTAGCTCAAGATTTCTTATTAAATATGAAATATCTTCGAAGAAAAGTTATTAAAACATAAATGAAAATTTTTTAAATGTTTAAGAGCCCTTTTGCGCAATGTGGGGCTGTAAAAGTAAAGACTTGTTCCTTTCAAGCATCTTTAATAATTGAACGGATTTTTTTAAAATTTCTAAACAGAAATATTTAGCACACTAATTTTACTTTTAATTGGTTGCATGAATGCTTACGATATATTCATGAAGTTAGTTGCTGAAGACTGTTTTTCGATAAAAAAAACTTCGTTATATACCAAAACATTCAACATTGAGCAAGAAAAATGTTTTAAAAGCTCTACTGTAATTTTTTCAACACTCACCCGTCGTAAGCGAGTGTTTAGCACCATTTCACTCTAAAATAAGCGAGCAAAATAAATAGCTATTGGCGAAGGCTTTTAATTATGGTCAAGTGGCGAGAACGAGATCCTATAATCCTATAGCCAGCACCCCATTTTTCTAACTTCTGCATCTCACCAACGTTAGGAACTTGAGTCCCAATATGTTTAACGCTAATCAGCCTCTCCACTTGACTCGCAATTCGAAAATGACGGCCACGAGTTCGTGACCATGAGCAAAGGTCCCCACAAGTAATTCGTATATATTTGTGAATAATTTTGGAAATGTTTAAGAGATACACGTCACAAAGTATCATTTCATCACAAAATGTTGTATTTAACTCGTGTTGAGAAAAGGTTTTGAAAACTCTGAGTGAAGAGTTGAAAAATATTTCGAATAGTATTGACTAAAATATCTTGTTTAATACGCAAACTTTTTGAGAAGACTCAATTGTTGCAACAGAACAAAATTTATTAAATGTATTAAAATTTAGTTAGGTTTAGAAATATAATTTTATTCGAATAAAACTTCGAAACCATGAATAGAATTTCTGAAGTTTCTCTTTTCGCAGCTCCTTATTAGAGGGTAAATAATAAGAAGAAATCCACTTTTAACTAAAATAACTCTTCAGTACGGACCAAAGCAATCTTCTTCGTATCTAGTTACAACATACCAAGTAAATGAAGATGAAAAATAACTAAAAACAGCCCCGTAAACGAAAAATATTTTTCAACCAGAAAACTCTTTTTTTTTTATTTTTTTTATTTTTTTTTTTAACATTGTCCAATTTTTCTAATAAGAATTGTCAGAAAAGAAGGAAGATAAGATTTAGCTTGTCGCGTTTGCTTTAGAATCAATTTTTTATATTTAATGCTATCTGTGTATAGTATTTTTACGTAGATCTGGGTTCTGAGATTTTGTGTTATCGGTCTCCAAGAACAAGATAGTACTTCAGGAGTAATGAAAATTTATTGTCGGAAATCAATCCTTGAAATACAATATACAGCACTAAAATTCGCTTGATAAATTCCAGAAGGTCTTTACACGTTCTACAGCATTCAGACACAACTACTAGTGCAGAGGTTACCAAACCTTTGTCCCGTAGACCCCTTGCCATGTTTTTTGATTTGAGGTAGACCCCTGCTTAATTAATATTGAATTTTTGCAAGTTTATCAACTTAAATTCTTTTTAACCGCTGGTACTACTACTACTCCTACTTCGAAAGAATTAAATTTTTCGAACTGTTTAAAATTTAAAAAGCATATGTTTTAATTAATTAAATTAACTAATAAATAAGATTGCTAAATAAACTAACTAAACAACGAACAAATTATTGTAATGAGAGGAATGAATCTCTAGGATTACAACATCAAATTTTCAACATTTAGTATCATTCTTGTTTGGTTTAATTTTAAATCGTATCTTTTAAAATATGTCTAGTTTTTTTTTCTTTCTTTTTTTTCGAGATTGGCAACCGCGCTGAAACTCCTTCACTCAAGGAAAAACAATGAAAAAAACTTCCTCATAATATTCCATAATTAGGGACAAATAACAGGTTTGACTTTTTAAAACCAAAATTGCTGGCATCCGTTTCTAAACACACACTTTAAGATCATCGTTAGTGCTCATTAGTTCCTATTGTAATTTAACATTTTTCGTCCAATATGATTTCATTGCCTGCTGTGGTATTGCCATAGTCAAAGCATTCTCAAACCTTGTTTCAAAATTTGAATAAAAGGCATTTAAATGTTGAACGTAGGTTAAAACCTTCTGATAGATTGTCTGTGACAAATTTAGAAAATTCGAGACCTCCAGTATTATACTTCTTTAGCTTAAATCAGGGGAAAAAAGCTGAAATGGTTCTTGTTTTAATAAAATTTATGCTGTCACCTTGTAAATGCAAACTAACCTCATTAAATTTAGTAAATAAATCTGCTAAATTGGTAAAATTTGGTTTACACGTGATTATAAATTTTCTTTTAAAATTAAAGTCATGATCTAGTTTTATTGAGAGCCGGTATCACATAGACCCCCTACTTACACCTCATGGACCCGCAAATTAATTCTTGACTGACTTGGAGGTCGTCATAGACCCCTGGGGGTCAATATAGACCACTTTGGGAATCACTATACTAGTGTTAAAAATACGTAACGATATTAAGATTATTAGCAAGCACACATTTGATGCTGTACCAACTAATCGCTTGTCGGCTCTTCATAGGTCAAAACAATACTGACTCAACTTCAGAGAGCGTCTCATATTTGTAGTCAGAAATTCTCCAGATTAATATATATCACCTTTAATTTCCAAAAACATCCATATGGTCTCCAATTCGCCAAAAATGGTCGCCAAAATGATGCCCCCTTGGCTCTATCGCCAACATTTCGCCACGTTTCAAATGAATCGCCATTACAATGTAAGGAACACCGTTGCTTGCGAATATTACAATTTTAGCATAAAATAAATAATACAGAAAGTGATATTAATGTATTACACATCCAGATATAAACTATTTACACTATTTTAAGCATTCATTACACAAAATTCGTAACAGCATTATACATACTTTTCTGAATTAAGAAATTAATAATACTTATGTACAATACTTATCACAATTTAATAAATGCAGATTAATTTTAGTAGGAGGGGTAGCATTTTAAAATCCCTTCATAAGTTTCTTCCCTTAAAAAATTAAATAGTTACCTATTTTTAATTTAATAGTTTGCATGATTTTATTTGGTTGCCTCCTATGTGTATGTATGATGTAAAACAGATTTTGTGCTCAAAATTTTATAAAAAGTTTGTGTAAATCGTACCAGTATATTAACTCGATGAATAATAAGAAAATATTTACAGGTGTATGTTTTACGACTGTAGATTGAATAATTGAAGTTATCCCTAGAATACATTCTGCTGAGGAAGATTTATTTTCCTTTCAATGATATAGTTGATACACTATGCAGACACAACTGAGTAACAAAAAATATTCTTTCCCTATTATTACCGTATATGTTTTTTTAACCTAACGTCATTTGCAATTTTGCAACAAAAAGCTTTTAGACAGATACTTTTAAATTACTTAACAAAAGAAAAATACATGTACTTTTATTACAGAGAATTTTAAGGGAATGTGAAGCGTTTCATTATTTCGCAGCTCCAACAGGCCCTGGTTACTCGTTCTTTTGACAATATTAAGCACCCATCCATATGTAACATCAAATAAACAGTTACTAGAAAATTAATTTAAAAAAAAAATCTAATAACAATCAGTTCATAAATCTCAATCTGTTATCTAGGATTTCATCGGTATATAATAAGTTTTAATATTTAAAAGATGTAATAAAATATGCATTTCGGCGTTTATGAATATTTTCTTTATTTTGTGTATAATTTAAGTATATATATATATATATATATATATATATATGCAATATTTAAACAAATGTGCATCTTACTCATCAAAATAGTTTCACTGAATTATTTTGGTACTACGAGATGCTCATAAAATATTATTGGGTTTTGAGTATTTGTTTTGAGTATTTAGCCTTGTGTTGTGATTTCTGATATTTTCTATATGAGATTTTTATATTTAATAAAATATAATTTTATTTAATAAAAGACTTTCTATATTTATTAATAATTTGATATAAAATTTAATATAATTCAATAATTCAAACTGATATTCATTTTCCACTTTGTCATCTAAAATTTGACTATTAAGATATGAAACATAAAATAAAAGAAATTCATTTTGCAGACCGAATAAGAAAAGAGTTATGTTTCAAATTTGCAATTTTTATAAAATAGGATACATAAAATGATTTACTTTTCAAGTTCACACAACAAAATCACAAAACAATAATTCAAAGACTTTTTAGAAAAGTGTGGCGAATTTCTTGTATTAAATTTTGAATGCACACACACACACACACAAATTATAAGTAATTTCTTCTGAATTAAATTTAAATTGACAGTTTTCATGACAATTTTGTAAATACCGATTTATAAATAAAACATCGGGGAACGCAACATATTCAATATTTTCTATTTAGTCATCAAATGAATAATGAATTTTAGTACTTTTGGATACAACGCTGCAACTAACTTACCCAATATTGTGTGTGTGTGTGTGATAACATTTAATATCAATCGCGTCTCAATATAATTGGGGTAACTACTTTTTGATGAGTTTACAGAGATAAAATATAGAAATTTTCAATCCATATAATTTATCACGAAAACGTAATCATCAAAAGGAGGAGAAAAAAGGTTAAAAGGATTTGCTTAGTATTTGTTACTCTATATAGGGATATTAAGCAGATACTAAGAAAAAAACTATTAGTATATTAAAATATAAAGAGAAGCAAAAGTAAAGCAAATATATTTACGCTTCATATATACACACTTCATATGTACTTCAGACAGTGGTATTGCAACATTCATTATGTGAAAAGAAATTCTTTGAAGCTCCTTTATTAGGGCATCTTTCTCATTTGATAAAGTTTACCGATTTTATGAGAATATTTGTTTTTCTGTTATTTTTACAGTGTCCAAAATTCTTTTGAATGTGATTGGATGAGCTTGGTTGTCACGAAAACATGGAATAATAATAATTTACCTCTGTCACAAAAGGGTTGCCATTTTTAAGTTTGACAGAATACTCTACATGTGAGTATTCTGTCACCACCATCTTGCACATGAGTGACGTAATGGATGAACACTGATACATAAGGAACAATTGTTATTGGACCGTTTTGAAATAACATCTTCAAAAACATAACACTCAAATAGGAAGTTGTTTTTGCTCTTTCAATACACAGGTACTTACTTTTATGAAACACAAAAAAAAAAATCCAATCTGGATTCTTCACTGAAAGCTAGTGCATCTCAGACTTTCAGTATTTGCGACCCAATGTTCAGTCATTATTTTCATCGCGCTCCTCCTATACAATAACAATGTATTAAATGAAATAATAATACACTTGGATGCTCAAGCTACAATATGACATTAATTATAAACCATACAAATTATCATGACACGTAATAAATTTCGTACATGTTACTTTCAGATATATATTTTAAGTAATTTACTTTTTCAAGTAATATATATTTTATGTAAGTTACCTTTTTAAGAATGTAATATATATTTTAAGAAAGTTACCTTTTAAAGTAATATATATTTCAAGTAAGTTACTTTTTTAAGTAATATATATTTTAAGTTATTTTTAAGTAAATATTTATTTTAAGTAAGTTACTTTTAAATAACAGAATAAGTATAACGTTACTTTTGCTTTCTAATTTTAAAATTGAAAATAATTTTTCATCAAGCTAAATATTTATTCCCTCAAACATCCACATTGATCCCAGTTAAATACAGAAATAGAAATTAGAGAGTAGACTTATATTAAATATTAAACTTTTCTATGAAAACCTTTGCTATCCAAGACAAACTCATGGGAATCAAATAGTAATATTAAACTTGTTCTTAATTTAGTATTAATAAGGTAATAAAATACAATATGTGCGCGGTAAAATATATACAATATGTGCAGTGTAAATGTATATTTTGTTTTTTTATTATGTCATATTGTATTTTTATTTCTTTCAGTAAAATAATGATTTTCAGTAAATAATTTTTTTTTAAGTAAGCTTTTTTTTCGTTTTGATTTTTTAATATGCTTGCACCCAACCCCCTATATAGGGCTATCACACCTCTCTAGGGGCTCACTCCCCTCATCGTGCTGCTGTATAAGCACCTTTACTCTAGTAAATGAGACTAAAAGCTGGCTACAAAGTAAACTTTCTTATCAGCCCCCAAACTACAAATGCCTTTGTTAGTCTTGCACATGAGATAGGTAATTTGTGGATTACACAACTTGGACTTCCAATCTCGTTTCTTGAATTGCCTCTTAATGGTCTTGTAATTATTAGCATCTCAATTTGACAGATGGGTGATAATAAAGAATCATTGGAACTGAAATTCATTATGGTGATTTCTATTTTGGTCTTTTTACATGTACCGCTGTTTTATCGCAAATATATTCTACCACGGTTGATTTGATCCTACTTTTCAGTATAATCTACACCCACCGTACAGAGGAGTTGTTGCTCGTTAAATATGTCGAAGCTGAAAGTCCATCCATTGATGTGGTGTGGATGTACTAAATCTTAATTAAATAATCCGTTGTTAATTCCGCCGAGTCTCGGGTTCGATATCCGCGCGCGGTGTCATTAAAGAATGTACAGAAACCGATACTTGTAAATTTTCGAAACTCAGAGTCATCACGTTGGGGTGGTGAACAAGGTTATAAAAGGAGAGTGACAACTCAGGTGTCACATCCTCATCACTTAATCGAGTGTCGCTCTCAATGGCTCCTTGAGTCATTTTTTGGCGCGATGTTAATAATAAGATCAATCAACGAATTTCTACACGATTAATTTATTCCCACAAATTAAACACTTTCACTATACATAAGGGAATCTACTATCAAAGCGATTCATTTTACTTAGGATGCACCGTAAAATCCGGCGTATTACCAGAACTGGCGCAGAACGCGCACCTATACCTTCAAGTTGTATTTTTTTTAAATTTTAAGGTATATTCGCGCCGTACAGCACATACTCCCTTTCTTATAAAGAAACATAAAATATGCGGATGCAGTGCTCTTACGTTTTCAGGTCATTTATTCGAAGTATTATCCAAGACATTTTAAGAAATAGTAGGCATCTAGAACTACAACTTGAAGTTCATAAGGTGTTTGATTTCTTGTAAATAAACACTATTTCGATCCATGTTTGTTGAAGTCTAAAAACAAAAAGAAATGAGAATGAAAAGTTGTCATTTTTATACCCTACGTATAACACGTACCCGTGTTAGATTTTATTTTGTATGGGCGTTACACATTGGATTTGACGGCACATTAATTGCACATTATTTGGTTCAAAATCATTCACAATGATAGAAATGAATGAACAAATGGATTTCTTTTTTCAAAAGTCTCACTCACCCGAAACTCTAATAATCGGTTCCTATAGCAAGCCGTGAACTTGAAATTTACCTTCCCTTTAATTGGAACAATAAACTGGGATATGGCCAGTGGGATAGGCAAATAACTTTGAGTAGATCAAGTTAAATTGACTGCTATAAAATCAATTCTCCCGCGGTACTTTAGGTTTATACAGTGTCTCCTAATGTATGGCAGCCGTAATTAGAGCAATGATAATCTCAGAAGCCTCTTTCACATTTCCGGATACTAATATTTAGGAATGGAGACGTCGAAAGGCTTATGCAAACCTCACAGGACCGGTAATGGTGCTATTCATTCAAAATGACGTCGTTCATTATTCTGTCACTGAAACATTCATCTAAGTAATGCACCGAGAAGTCAATCCGTGTCACTTCTTTCGGATGTCGCGGGTAAATGGGTCAGGAAAATAATATGGATTCTCAGTACATGAGGTTGATTAATGAAGAGTAACAAAGTCGATTTTTTGTAAGTAAAATTAGAGAAAGAGAGAAACCATTAATTATAATTTTCATAAAAGCGTCGGGTCTAAACTATGCATTTTTTATGTCGCATTCAGTAAAAAGATATAAAAACACAAATGGATTTTATTTCTATGTTTAAGAGAAAAAACTAAGCACGTGAATAAAGTTTTTTCGAATGTAATTGCTTGTGTAGCCAATTATCTCTCATACTTCAACAATATTTTTTTTACAAAACTCGATTGTTAAAAAAATTAATTAAAACACTTAGTTATTTCATCTTGTATGCCTAATGTATGCTATTTTTATCGATTTTACTTCAATTCTAGTGAATTTATTTCCCTGTCTTAAGTAGCTAATTAAATCATGATTTCATGACTGAATTAGCTACTGCCATTCCGAAGTAGAACATAGATTTATACAACGTTTTTAAAAGCATAAAAAAAAAGATGATGGTACTTTCACTAACTATTATTCTAGTTTTATGTAAAATCTATTTTGAAAATTTCTTTTGTGTTTTATTTTAATTTGAAATTTAACTCGAATCCTTTTTCCCAACAAAATATTGTCAAACTTAACACAGATGACAAATATATATAGATTTCAGATTAATAATCTTTATACAAAAAACTTCTAAGAGTAAAGCATGATTTCTCATTACTTTTAACTATATGACCATTATGTTTACTTCAAATTTAAGGTCAATTCCGCGTAAACCTTTACTTACTTTAAAATAGAGCCAGCTTCCGCTTCCAGCAAATTTAATTTTAGGCCATAAAAGACTCCTAAATGTGGAATGTGAATTGCAATTGTGGTCTCCCAAAATTTCCAAAAATGCTCTATGTTGTTCAACATTCGCCTTTTCAGGATGCGACAGACTAGATTTTAATTTTATGGATGACAACATTGTTTCACAAAATATTGAACTTCAAAGTTTCCACATATAACTAACTGAGAGCTGCCAATAAATATCTGTCAGAGATAAGGAAAGCTTTTCACTTGTCCAAAACAATGCTTGTACCAGCGGTCACCAACCCTTAAATTTTCATAGACTATTGAATATATAATTTTATATTTGGCGGACTCCTTTTATTTATCATGATATGGTGCATCACTATAACTAGATTGCCACTTATTTAGGTCTCCATTTATGTTCACATATCACTAAAAAAGAACTTTATAAGAAGCAAGAACAAACCGGCTACAAGTGTAATGCCACAAATTTACCATAGCTGTGCCAAATATCACTACCAAACGTAGCTAGATAACACACTTGAAAAAGTAGCTAAAAAAGTCACTAAACTACGAAGAAATTTCCCTAAAGGTAGTAGTTATAAACCTTCGAAAGAATTATAATACATTTTTCATAACAAGTTTTGTTATCCATCATTTTCAAAACTGAATATTCAAAATTTATATAAATAATAGTTTAATTGTTTTCTTAAGATTAAAACCTTTTCACGGATCACCAAGGATCCGTGGACCCCCGGAGGGTGACCACTGAACATCAACCCTTTCCTGCTGTACTTGAATCTTTTTTGTTCGTTGGAGGACGTTTACGCGGGAATTATAATTAATTATTTCAAAACGCTTTAAAAAAGAACCATTGATCAGAATAATGTCAAATTTCAACGGAATATTATTAAAGAAATGGGAAAGCCTCTGGTATAAGAAAAAAAAACATTTCCAAATTTTATCAACAGATCATCAGAAGCATCAGCTGTAAGCATCAGAAATATATAAATGAACATACCTCTCATGCACCCGACTCATTTAAATTGTTATAAGAACGCGGGTACACATGACTTTTCTTCTTTTCACATCTGAGAATTTCCTCATGACTGTCTCATTGAAGGACCGCGCTCTGTTTTTTATAAGAATAATGACTGTGCACCAATAGCTTTGCAGAAGTTCTGGAAGCTCATTGGCATGGAAAAAAGTCATTGGTCAGATGGCTGCCCAGGGTCTGGAGAAAATTACTCAAAATTTCGGACAGGTTCTTTTCATGTGCAATCTGATAAAGGGAGATAAAGAGTTAATTCGACGGTATTTGAAGAAGTGTCCACAGTAGTGCATTGCTCGAACACTGGATAGGCTTGTGCATAAAATTCTACGAACCATCTTGCATTGCTATCCCAACAAAATTAGCCCAGTGCAGAGTTGCTTCCTTCTGACCTGCTAGCAAGAGATAATTTCGCTTAAGAATTTCTTGCTCGCACGGCCTCGGAACAATTAAAAGCCGATTTCTACCATCCAATGTGATATGACCTTACCATGGTGGGTGGGCTTACGTAACTAACAGTATCACACCTAAACAATCCTGCACACTGAACAGCACACTTTGTTTAACGTGTAACCCACACGCTGTTGTGTTTTACGATTCATTGTCACTTCTATTTAAACCCTTTTAAATAATGTTTACAGCACCATCTGTTGCTAAAACTTGGAATTATTTTTTTTTCTTATGCCATACACTTTACCCTTCTTCAATAATATTCTACTCAAATTTAATGTCATTTTGATCAATGGTTGTTTTTTATACAGCGTTTCGAAACTTAAGCTTTAGTTATAATCACCTTGTAACTGATCGTTGGTCTTTTTTACACAGACACTGTATTTATACAGACTTCAAATATACAACAAGATTTGCAATATCTGAATACTTAAAGAAAATTACTTTATCTACTTACAATTTTAGTACTAGTTAATACTTTAACAGAAATTTAATTTGTATCAAATTACAAAACGACGGGGATTATTTTTAAATAACAATAAACATAACGATTATAGTCATGGAAGATCGCTTTGTTATAGGTTTTGAAAATAAAATGAAATCAGACAAAATGTATTCATTAAAGCCACTAATTAACTATTTTTTATTAAATTTTTCTTACTGAAAAAACTAAAATGCCCATTTAAAATATTTAATCCTTTTTAAAACTTAATTAAGATTGCAAAAGATGTCTCAATTAAGTACTTAGTTCTACTGCCCTTTATTTATTTACTTGAACTATAGTTACACTGCTAATATTGCGCAAGCTTTTGTTGCAAAATTACAATATCTCTGGTTAGAGTAACATAAATATCAAGTTAGTAATTATCACAAGTATTCTAGCAGAAGTAAATCTTTAATCAATACTTCTTAAGAATGTGTCCTCTGAGTTATTCTCCGTTACATACACATCCATTAGCATTTTTATAACATACAAATAATAAAACGTTAAATGTGTACAAAATGGTTGCTAAAAGGATTTCAAACATTAAATAGTGCTTTCGCAATGCTAATACAATTTATTTATACAGTCTCTTTCGAAGGAAGGCATTTCGAACCATTTTTACTTTCAAAGGATTCTGGATTTCATCTTTAAGGTTCTTTTAAAGTGTTACATGCGTTCAAAAACGCATACATTTAACATAAAAATTTGAGTAAACAGGTACAATTGTGATTAATCGCATTTTGTCATAAATTGACTGTTCATTTTTATTAAATTTATAAAAAAATCAAAGGTATGAAATTTGATTTATGAAATGTTATTTTGGGATTGTAATTAGTTTTCCTTGGATGAATAAAGCTAGCACGAGTATTTTAGGTTATTTTCATTTACGTGATATTTATACATGGAAAAAATTATATAACTGTTCTTTCCCTGTCTAACAGGCAAGGCATCTTTCCATTTTACATGAGATAATAATTTTTTAGAATTAATCATTTTCTTAAACATTTTAAGCAGCTTGCATTTACCAGCCTTAATAAATATTTTTTGATTATTTTTTTAGCTCAAAGTCCCTTATTCATCATAGCATTTCGTTAGTTATTCGAATAAAATAACCACTGCAATTAATAAACGTTCCTTACTTTCTTTTAAATGTTTACTAAGTTAAAATTTACAGAAAACTACACTCTACAACAAAGAAAAGCACAAGATTGAAGTTCTTCAAATGCGATGGAAAAAAGTAGATTTAATGTGCATGCATTGAAATCAAAATGTTTAAAGATAATCTCAAGAACTGGATGTTTTATTTAGGAAATGCAGCTGTTATAAAATGAATCAGGCTCTGTTCCTTTACTGGCCTTGATGTAAACTGTTATCCGGGGTGGTTATTGGCTTGTAAAGTTACGTTGTAGTTGAAGAGTAAGATTGGCACAATCCATGGGTTACAAACAACTGCACTTCGGTGTTCGAAAGTGCTGCTTTGGGGAAAATCTGGAGGTAGTGCTGGCCAAGAAACAAGCAATAGAAAAAGTTGTAAATTTCACTGAGCATTGTCTTGATGAAAGCTGATTCCAGGGATTCCAAAAAGGAAGTCAACATTTAGGACCATGGAATCTCACCGAGGTAACTCAGTGCTGTACGATAACACAGTGCTTTTCAAACTTTCTGTATTCGCTACCCAATTTTCACTATTTTCGTCCCCCCCCATACAATAACAATGTATTGAACGCAATTATAATGTACATTGACTCTAAATCTGCAATGCTAGTTTGATTATAAACCGCACACACTATTAGGATAAGTATTAAGTTTTGTATATGCTAATTTTGAGTAATAGCTTAAGTAATAATGTAACAATTTTCCTTTCTATTTTTTTTTAATTGGAACTGATTGTAAAATAATTTTTAATTGAGAAAATAAATACTTAACTTAATGACCTATTTCTAAAAGTACAAATGTCAAAAGAAAAATAGTCTAGTCTCTGTCGCTTTCTGTATTCTATCCATCACATCTGGCATCAAAAAAGCATTTTGTTTACTACTACCATTTCCAAAATCCTACCTACGGGAAACCGGATTTTCTGTGGTGAGGGCTGCTTTGAAGACAATCTCAATTAAATATAGAAAAATAACTCTTATATTGTCTATTTCTATAATCCTAAACCTTCTTTTGAAAAATTTTGCTGTGAAAGATAAGCCCAAGGGAGTCACTTATAAAATTATTAAACTAGTTCTTTATTTAGTACTGACAAATTATTTATCTAATGCATTGAGTAGTACTGTGATACATTTATAAATATATTGTATCCGTATATATGTGTATTTTATTTTTTATTATGCCAGAATGTATATTTTATTAAGCCTCCTTTCAGTAAACTAGTAATGTCATTTTTGCTTAAATAATCTTTTTCTGTTGATTGTTCGATATGCTCGTCCCACGCGTAGGGTTATCTCATCCCCCTAGGGGGGGGTGAGCCTACAGTTTGATAATCACTGTGGTACAACATCCCAAACAATAAATCAGCGTTCTCGGGTTGTCTGATGAGCAGTAGTGGCATGAATTCTCACCGGATGTACGCCTGATCTAGGGGGCCGATGTCCCAAACATGTATTTGTTGGTCGCCAGGGTTTACTTTGAAGGAGGACTCATCGCTGAAAACAATTTTATTCGAGTAGGGCGCAATTTTATTCGAGTGCAATAATGATAGTTATTCGGCACGATGGCTTCTGTAGCCTCTTTTCTTGAAGCGTCTGTCAATAAACATTGTAATTAGTGGTAAACCGAATGCACGTCAGAATGTTGATAAAGTTACAGCAGATGGTTTTAAAGCCTATTCGGTTATTCTTCTATTCCCGTGTTCTGTCATAGCCCAGTAGCTCTATTTTTTTGATGATCTATACGGACATAATTCATCCATTCCTACCGACACTGTCTATTGGGGTAGCTGTGAAGTACATCTAATTAGAAAAGCACGAAGTCAAGCAATAGAAAGATGTGAATACAGCCTGGTCTTATCCTGTTGGAATGTAAATACAGGAGTCCATGAAACAGAGGACAATACAATATGGCAAGAAACGGGTTCAGTTATTAAATTAAATGGTATCTCATACCATAACTCTTGATTATCTGGCTGTGTAGCAGACGGTAATTATTAAGTATGAACCGATGAAACCACATCCCATTGAAGTAATGTCTTCATATTGTATAGGATCCTGATTTACACAGCATCTGGTTACTTCCTGTAATGTGTTGGAGCTTCAGCTTGTTAGTTATTCACTGCTGAATGTTAAATAATTGTATATTCTGTCATAAAATATGAGCAGATACAATTCTATCTTAATTGGATAATTTCCACTTGATACGTCGAATTTTATTTTACATAGTGTTACTAAACATTAATTTTTTTTCTTAATGTAACTAGGGATTTCATGTAAGAAAAAAAAATGAGTTATTGCATATTACTAGATTTATTGTTTACTAATGTCTCACAACGAAGTAACATGAAGGCTATTACTGACATATCTCATAATTGTGAACCAATTTCAAATGCCCAGGAAGGCACCTGATTCAGTTTTCTCTCCTCTCCAAACCCACCACGTCACACCTTCGGTAAGACTTTGAGCCCACACGTCCTCTCAAAACGGCAATTCGTAAGCGGTACAGTCTAAAGATGCCAGAGTTTTTACACTCTTAGGATGAAGTTTCGAGATCATGTTTTCATTTTTACTTTTTACTGGACGCTCTTTTTACCTTTCAAATTACATATATAAAATACCCTTGATTGAAATGCAATAGAACCGAGATTTTCACACCCCTTTTTAATTTGCTGATGTTGATTTTCTCCTTGAAATGCGTAAATACGTAACCTTCGAGCATTTTCAGGAACCATTTTTAAAATAAATCTTTTATTTTACATTCCTATCAATATAAACCTTAGAAGATAATTACTCTGAAGTTACCAAATTGTTTTTCTCAAAGGGCAAACGAGAAAATGAATTACAAAATCGTTTTCATAAAGTGGGAACGACCTTTTCTTTCTAAAAATAAGTTCCAATGGGGAAATCAATACATAATGAAATGCTTCTCTACAGCGCTTTTTCTAGTGATATATTTTTTCAAATAAACATATATATCATAAATAATATACTTGTTTCTTAAAAGAATTTTTGTGTTATTGGTAATCGGTATTAACTATTAATAGCAGAAGTAATCAAAGTTTTCAACAGAAAATATTACATACCTTTTCCTTATTAGAAATTTTCTCAAAAGCTCTTACAAAAAGCTCTTATATGTACCTACGAAACACTTCATAATTTAAACTATAGATCTCAGATTATGCTGTTATTATCTGGACGATCGATTTTAAAATTACTCCCATTATCTTTTTCGAAGGAATGTAAGGAATAAATTTTATTTCAAAATACCGAAAGAAAATTATAGGTTGGATTTACAATTCCGGAAAGAACAATAATTATTTCTGATCCCTTGATCGGAAATGTAACTAAAATTTCATTTTATTGTTTTATTTATTTTCTTTGTAGTCATTACATTCCAATCAAAAATCGATAGAAACGTTAGAATAAGAAGCTTTTGAGACAATATTTGAGCTCTGAAATTACTTTTTAGATACATTTATTGAAAGGAGCAGTTTTCTTTGATGTCTGTGAATTTTTAGATTCTTTAGAGCTTTTAAATGGCTTTTCAAATTTTTAAAAAAATACTCTTATTAGAATCCACACTATTTGAAGAAAAATAATTTTAGAAGGATTTATCTACACTACGAATAAGCCAGGTCCCTTTAAATTAGAAATTCTGATTTCGATTACCCTTAAACATTCGCCGATGGCGATTCGACACCGTGATGTAAAATATATAAAATAATTGTAATCACTAAATAATTGTTGGATTATTGTTCAGTAGAGTTTAGTTTTTTAAGACTTTTTAGTATTACTTTTATGTAATTATCATACATTATGACCCATTATATCTTAGAAAACTGTAACAAGTGAAATTACTTAATCTTATAAAATGGAACAAATAAAATATTCATAAATATTAGCATAATACGCAAAATCATGATATTTGGGAGAATGCGAGTTTTTTCATCATTATTTATCGTTTTTATGCATCATGTTTTGTACATAGATCATTCGCAATGAATACAGTGAGATCCAATTTTTCCTGTAAATTTTCATCACACCAATTTCATGCAAGAGACACACATTTTTTTAGTTACATTTTCCTTTGCAGTCTTTAAATTCACCCTTTTTGCACTTTAGTGTTAATTGTAGTTCTTTTAAATTCAGTATTTACTTGATATTTTAAATTTCTCTTACTTACGTAATGGACTAATTCATGTGACGTCACGATCACGTGAAAACTATGTCACGTGACCACGTACTGTTTGTTTACTACAGTAGCTACGATTATTTCGTTCTTTTAGATTTACATTATAATTTTTAAAATGTCTTATTTTGCTCAAATGGTTGATCGATCATTTAAAGAAACGGTTATTGTAGGAAATAAAATCATTTTTTAAAATCTGACAAAAAATCTGAGTGTTTTGAACTCGTACTTGTTATTTGTCTTATCTCGTACATAATTAGCTATGTGTTACTGTAACTAAGTTGTTTATTTGGATTTAATAGTTTAAATTTTCATTGCTAAAATTATTTCTGCTTGGTTATGTATATCCTGTTCTTATAGTTACATAATTAAAATTGATTTCAAGGCCAATTTTGTTTTAAAAAATAGTTTATGTAACTTAGA
This sequence comes from Trichonephila clavata, assembly GCA_019973975.1. Taxonomy (NCBI): domain Eukaryota; kingdom Metazoa; phylum Arthropoda; class Arachnida; order Araneae; family Nephilidae; genus Trichonephila; species Trichonephila clavata. The sequence goes on from BMAO01017504.1 coordinate 63,237, forward strand.
AGCTTTTTCATTAATTTTTTCTGTTCAAGATAGTGTTGAAAGTTTTGTAGATACTCTCAATTGGTATGTTTTATAAAAGTTAGTATGGATTCTGGTTTGAGATTTCTGGTTATATTTTTAAAAAATCTTGTGTTTTTTCCAAGTTCAGCGAGAAAAATAATTATTACAAATCAACAAGGAAACAGATTTTCAAATCCATACTAACCTTTTTCGCAGTAACCTATGAAACATAAATCACTTAAAATGACTAAAAAATTTTAAACATTGGGCATATTATGAGTTTGAAAAGATTTAAATTCTTAATTTTTTTTTAAACAGTGAAATAATAGCTGGTCAAACTGACTTTTTGCTGTTATTGTCTCCAAAAAACATTTTTAAAAAAGGGTACTTTTTAGCTCTAAAACAAAGTGACTTAAGCCAATTTTAAAAAAAAACACACACACCTCAATTACTGGAAATTATTTATGTCTGGTTGTACATTTTTTCTTGTTTGAAAAATTCTTATTTTTGAATACTATGGCCAAAATATATTCAATTAATTTTATGACCTGAAAAGTTTATGGAATGTCCAACACAGTAATCTTGTGATTCGCTGTTTTTTTATATATATATAAATATTATTCATCATTGAAATTGTACAGAAATATTTGTTTGGTTTGATAAATTTTGAATTTAATTGTGAATGGAAATTTTATGCGACTATTCATTTATATATATATTGTATTTTATTTTTTTTCCATCTAATTTGCAATTCATTGTGCTGTAAAAATGAAATTCATTTTCACCAATGGATAAATATTATTAATCAAAACTTTCATATTAACTCACTTTAATATGAGATGAACAACGGCTTAAAGTAAACTTTTTTACGTTTAAATTGTATTTTGAACCATCTATTGTTTATACATAAATCATTATTTTCTATTATTTTTATAAATTATATGTAATTCAATAAGAAAAATTTATTTAAAATTAAGGATAATTAAATTGAATTTCTGAAAATTATTTCATTTTTTCTGATGGTACATTCCCTTAATATTGTACAATATAAAAGAAGTAGATCAACATGTTATAGGCACTCATATAAAAAAAAAGGATTTATTAAAAATTTTAATGTAAATTTTTAATATAGTACATATTTGCATTAATAATAACTTGTGATCCCAAGTGTCGCATACCCATACACATGTTTTTTATTGCGTGATGTTATTTTTATAAAAGTTTTAATTTTTTGTTTGATGCTTAATATAGCAACTGCTGAAGGTAACTTTTTAATATGCTGAAAGAGCTCTCAACACTTGCTACAGTAATTGCAACTTAAGAAAAAAGTATTAAAACAATTAATACATGTAGAAATAACTCATTATATTTATTTTGCATGTATTGCAATATATCTTGTTGTTATTTAAATCTCTTACATTCAAAATCAAATTCTGTTGCTAACTGATTTCATCTACATTTTTTGTTGTAAACTTAACAAAAGTCTTGTAACTTTTTTCTAATTCATGTTTTTCGCAGGTTTTTAAATCAGAATTAATATTGGTATATTTATATAAATCTATTCACGTAAAACTGTATCACTATTGCAGTGTTATAGAGTAACATGTAAATTTCTCTACTGGGTTTTTTATAATTTGCTAAGTTATGCACAATTCTATTTTTAGAGGTTTTTTTAAATTTTGTTTACAATGATAAATTAAAACAGGGTCATATTTACTTATTCTATTGAACTAAAAAAATTCCATTTATAGCTGTTCATATTATTTCATAGTTTCCACAAAGTGGGAGATTATTAAATGCTAAGAATTGAATTACAAGTCTTTTAAATATCAATTTGAGTCCTTACATTTACTTATTTATAAAAACTTTGCCATGTCCAATTTTTATTTTATTAGAATCATTTTAGATATCTTTATATGTATAAAGTATTTACATGTAATACATTGTAAAAATAAAATTCATTTCATCAAACTGATCACCAATGAAATAAAATATTAATTTGAATTTAAGTGTAGGTAGGCAAACTTGACGTAAATGTAATATATTTTATAGACAATTGTTATTTTTCTCTAAATGCTGAAAAAAATGAGAAAATTCATGCATAACATTTTTGATATATATAAATTCCCACCCGTGTGAAGAACGAGTATACCAGTAATAGCATACTAGTACAAAGGGAAAAAAATTAAGAACTTTCTATAGTATTGATAAAGCAAACCACAAATTACAGCATCATTTCAAATATCTTTACTGGTAAGCCACACTATATAAAATATGCAATTCATGAAGTTGTAAAAAAAATTTCATCAGAGGATTATATATGAAATACTTCCCTATCAACTCTTAATATTTTATGTACAAAATTATTTTAAAAAGCTTAACACTGTAAAACAGATACATCTATAAAATCCACAAATCATTAAGAAATATGCATAACTACGAGGGGAGCAGAAAAAAAGGTTACAAGTCGAATAAAAAATATTTATTTACAATAGACAGAAAATACAAAAAGGGAATTAAGAGGCATATTCACCTATCACATTTCATCATAATCACCAAGTCTATTTAGGCATTTATCATAGAGAATGCAGAACCTACTTGTTTAATCTGTCTAGGTAGAAATCAGGTCCTTGTCCATTGAGCCAGTCTCAGTACAATATCGCAGCACATCAGAAAATGATATACTGCGTGCTACCATATCTCAATCCCAGCTCTGACGAGATTTAAAGCTGAGTTACCCGTTGATCAATCTAAGTAGTTTCTTCAATTCGTGCCGTGGTGATTTCTGTCCTTGCAACATGTTGTCTGCTCATTGCAGATGCGGACACATTTCATTCATATCATGACTCGCACTTCCAAACAATAACAATTTCCAAAGAATCTTGCCATTTCAATCTGCATCGTCCTGCCATCTGGGTACTTTCACTATCTACCCGCAAACCAGGTAAACTGCAATACCAAGTAGCACGATCTGTCTCCACTTTTGCAGAAACCATCTTTGTTTTCCGTTGGAACATAAACCGTTGCAAATACCTGCTTACAAAATGTTGGAGTGCCTCCAGCAGGACAAGTGCATGTTGCACTTATAACCTTAAGTTTAAAAAAAGTATTAAATATTAAAAAGAAATAAATTCTAAAATTAGATTGTAAATTTCTATGAGTTTTCGGTATTTACATATTAGTCTACTGGTTAATAAATGTTGAAAGATTTGTGCCAAAGTTAATTTTCAGCTTATTTATTTCAATTATTTTATCTAAAGACCATAATTTAAATAAATAAATTATATGAATAAAAATTTTAAATAAGTGAAAATTAACAGTTTTTTTTATAAAAACACATCATAAAGTGCTTGATTTAAAAATACTATGCCTTATAAGAAAAATTAGTAACAATTTGGGAGAATCTTAAATGTAAACACAACATTTCTCCATATTGAATTTAAGTTTTAAATGAAAAATTTACATTTCTTTATCAAAATGGTTTGGCATTTCTTGTCTTTACTTTTGTGTTGGAATCAAATTAGGATTTACTCATAAATAGCAATAACTATGTAATGACTAAAGCATAATAATGAATATTCATTAAAATAGAAAACAATGCAATTGATATTCAATGCTACTCTAAATATAAGAATCAAATTATAAACTTATCATTGATAATATAGCTATTCAAAAAATTTAAATTTGTCCATTCACATTTCTTTTACAGATGTTTAAAAAGCGCTAAATTTGAATAGTTGCCATTACTTTTAATCTTTTAGAATCAACTTATAATTCAATGATAAATAACAATATTAATGTTATTAAAACCTATTTTGTTTTTATAACAATGAGTTAAACTAAAGCATAAATGAGTAAATAGCAATGCATTCATAATAGTTTCAGAAAGTATCTAAATTAGAACACAAAATAATTTATAACTTACCTCAGTAGTTGTTCTGATCTGAACAAATGACTTGTACTTTACTCTCTTCATTTATGCTTTTACAACGCTTTTGATAAAAAAATTAATACTAACTGAGCAATCAGGCTCGTAAGCGACATGTTACTCAAAATTTGTCATCGAATATAAAAAAAGAACTACAAAATTAATTGAGAACTAAAATAACTGAGAGCTATATCTAAGTGAATCAAGAACTATAAACAAATACACCAGCTAACACTAGTCGAAGCAGACGAATACCTAATTAGATAAATAAATTACAAAAAACAAAAATTATGTAAAAAAGTTGTTAAGATTATTTCCTAACAAATATATACACTAGAATAATGCAAGAAATACAATGATATCACATATTTTAATTAGATAAAATTAAGCTAAAGAATGTCAACAATTTGCTTATACGGTTCTACCACGGTAATGAAAAACACGTGCAATTGTTGCCCAATTTGTCACGTGATTCCCGCT
>BMAO01017505.1:0-36145 GCA_019973975.1 Trichonephila clavata
ATTTATTAAAAATGATGTTCATTGAAATCAAAAAACAGTCATCCCGTTTTCAATGACATTATGTATTCTTTAATTTAAAGGTGTCTTTTCATATAAATTGTCAAGTGATTAAAAGAAAAAAGGAATTCAAATACCTAAAATTTCCTTGCTTGAAAATTAGTATCTTAATTGTGGTTTAATACAGCTAGTTAAAAGATAAATCTCTCTCTCTTATATAGTTTTTATAATCACATAATTAATATGTATATATAAATATTGGGTTGATCATTACTTGAATTTTATTTTAGATAAGCGTTTTCAAGATTTCACTTTAAGACGAGTTTTTTTTAAAGGCTCAGAGAATAGAAATATGAAGGAATTAAATAGGAATATTTGATTCAAGTGTAAACTTTCCTAATTGGAGTGAAACTATAATAAAAAGTCAAGCAAATCTAATTCTAATGTTATCCTTTATTCAATATTGGCTATAATCTGTGAATAAATCTAAAATCGGTGCTAATTAAAACATTCAATTTTATTTTACAAAGAGAGATAAGTGATTGTGATGTAACATTCTTTTTCGGCACTTTCACATTCTAGAATTTCCTTAGTGATTCAATATTCAGTCTTTAATAGTAATAAAATGTTTTTAAAATCATTTTCCGAGTTTTTGATATTTATATAATATTTTTAAGTATTTATTATCAGAAAACACTGAATTAAAAAATATAAGGAACAATTAAAATTTAAAATCATCATTATCTAAGTGAAAAAACACCTTTTATTTTTTTTATTGATATTTAAATTACGGAAATTGTAATTTTGGCTGTGATTGTACTTCAGTGTGATTCAAATACAGAAAAATAAAGTGTACTAAATAGAAAACCTTCAATTTCATTGAAAAGATTTTTTGAATCTTTTATAGCTTGTTTAGAGAAAAATATTATTCAACTACTTTACACAGATTATCAATTTAAAAGTGCTTTACTAAATGAAACAAATGATTTATATATATATATAATAAATTTTTTCTTAAGTTGATACAGCACAAAAAAGAAAACCAAGTAGAATTTTAAGAAATGAAGAAATTTCGAAAGTGCATTAGCATACATTGTAAATGTATAAAAATAAGAATGCATATGCAACGTAAAAAATGAAAATACTTTTACAGATGAAAAAAATATAATAAATGTATAAAATAAATCTCAAGATCTTCCAGTTTTTTTTTTTTCTTTTCTTAATCTGTTTTGAAAGATGGTGAAAATTTTATATGTTATAACTTGAGAAAAATTTATTTATATCCCTTACTGTCTCCTTTTTAAAAATCTAAAATTGTAAAAGTCGTGTTGTTTCCCTGTTTTGGTTGTTAAAAAATTCAGGTTTTATTTTCCACAATTTTTTTTAAAAAAAGAATAGCCATTTCCCCCCAAAACTTAAAGTTAAAAAAAATTAAAGTAATGAAAACGTGAGAAAAATAAAATAATATATATATATATTGTACAGTATAATTATATATTCTCATTTCCAAACTACATCTCAAAAAAGAAAAAATTATTTTTAATTGTGCAGGGAAAAAGAGAGGTTTTTGCAGAAACGTCGAATTCCCCCCCCCCCTCCCGGGAGTTTAATGTATTACTACGCGTAATTCTCCAGCGTAATAATCTTGAATATGGTCCCTTTATTTTATTGCTGATCAATACACTGAATCCAAAAGTTAAATATTAAAAAAAAACCCCGAAATTTCGGAGATATTTATCGGATAAATTTTAATAAATAAGGTGTTTTTGAATTCTTTTTTATAATCATCAGACAAATCTTTGAAAAACATGCCCAGCCTTTCCAAAATTTTTATTAAATCCCGTCAGAATTTATTAAAAAATGTACAGCTCTTTCTAATGTGAGATTGTTTTGATCGTTCCTCTCAATTTACTATCAAGCAAATTTTGTCTTGTTACACACATCCGAGCCTGTTTTGTATTTCGTTTTACATATGTTTCATTACTGAAATTAATAAATGCATTTCTTTCATTCATCTCACAATAATTGAAATATATCATTAGAATACTAAAGTATATTATTGCGAATCTTTTATTTTGCAGCAATATCTTCTTAGATTTCAAATAAAACCCTCCCAAGATTAATAGTTCTACGGAATTTCATCCTTTTAGTAAAATAAAATATTAGTATAATAATACAATTATTTTAATGCATTTTTTTAAAAATCAGAACGATGTGATTGTCAAAAAGATCACCAAAAAAAAATAGAAGTCTTAATGCAAGTTTGAATAAGAGTAATAGTAGCAATTGAGACAGACATTAACAAACTTTTTTACGAGGTCCAATAAAAAGCTATCTTTCTATTTTAATGCGACTGATTTAATCTATCGATGTAAGATCGCTATTTGTTATGTGAAGCCTCAATTCATCAATTAGCTGCAGGTTTTATATATTTCTGAAAGTCTTCTAAAGTTAGCACATCTAGAAAATTAGTTGAGTATCAAGCATTATAAAAATAACTAGCAAAACCAAGAACTAAGTTATATTTTTATCTGAAAACCCTCTTAGGATTCTAGTATAACTTATATGGTTGAAGGAAACGATTTTGATGAACTTAGCTACAACAGAATCATTTATTATGGAAAGTAGCAAAGAAATAATTGACTTGCATAATATTTCTAGAATTTCAAAACTGAATGAATACTTTATACCTTTTTTTAAAAAAAAGAAATACAGTTTCCTAATTTTCTTTACAAAATATGTACTGTTAAACGTTTTTTTCTTAAACGTATTTATGTTGCATGTAAATGTTAAAATTTTAATATAAATAACTATGCAGCTAATGATTGTTTCCTTATGGAATTTGTAAAAATTATGAAAAATCAACTATACAAGGTTTTTCGATTTAAGAAAAATTTATTACTTGTACAGCTTTGACATAAGATGGAATGCACCACTCTTTAAGCTACTTTACTGCACAAACCATTGTATTTTTCAAATGGTTTTGGATTATACCTACTGTATTAAAAAGTGTTGTGTAACTAATATTGTTGACAATCTTAAAAAAAGTAGACAATTGATTGCTTTTAAAACTAAATAAAATATTAACTTGTATTGCATTTCCCATCATATAAATATTACTTACTAATTAATTACATTACACAATCTTTAATGCTTTAGAAAGTCTTTCACAACTGTGATGCAATTATAATGTATATGTCACCACAGCTGAAAATCCCATCTAGCACTTTTTAAGATCAAAAAGTCATTCAAGACTTTCAGAGATGTAAGAATATTTACTTCATTCATCTGGTTGATACACAGAACACATATAAAGCAACCTGAAAAACTATAACTATTTAAAGTATTTATAAAACAAATTGTACATCAAAAACTGGTCCATTTCTGGACAAAAAAATAAACAAATCCTTATTAGTACATCTATACCATAAAAAAGACAATCACATTATATCATTACTTTCACTACCACTTTCCTCATCACCCATGAAATGTAACATATGAATGAAATACCTGTTTCTAAATAGGCAAGGCGGATTTTCAAGGTCTATACTTGTATACCAAATAGAACAAATATTAAAATTTATTATTAAGAGTTATTTACACATAAATTAAAACACATTGCTTACTTTAGTATATACTTTTACTTGTATTGATAGCAAGCACTTACCTGCAAAAAGTATACATGTAATTTCTAAATTCGTATGTTCCAAAAGCAAAATCAATCTTTTTGCCTAAAATTTTATTAAGAATGAATGATATAAAAAATTACCATACTCCCACCACTTTCCAAAATTTGTGTGTGGTAACATTTAACTGCAATGGAATCTCTATCCTGCATGATTTTTAAATTATATGCTTCTAATATACTGTCATAAAGCCATTTGTGACAAAAATTTAGTCATTTTTGATAATTACTTACCTCCTCATCTGATATAAAAATATACAACAACTTCAGCCCATAAAAACATAGCTAAATGTCTTGGAAAACATAAAACAACTCCACTACAAGCATATATCAGGTGTTAAAGATACAGTTAAGTTTTTTTTGCAAATAGTTTTTGAATTGAGTAATGCTGACTTGCCTGAGCTTGAATGTTTTCTTTCTTGACAACTAAATAAAAACATTCCAGAGTTTTCCTTTTTATATCCCCAATAGTTGGCTTAAATATTTGCTGCTAGTTCAAATGCTGATTGGGAGGTAGGTACATGAGGATCAGGTAAATAAAATTCTTTAGTAATTACTTTTTATCTTTCTTTTACTGAATTGCATGTGTAGACAATTGTTCCTGAACTATTTTACCTTGCAATAAACAATTTAATACTACAAGTAGAAGTTCAGTCTCCTGGTTTTTCTTATGTCATTACATATTTATTTGGTGGAAGACCCCACACCACACTTTCTATCTGAGATATGGAAAGAAGTATATTCAACATTTTCAACAACATGGAATCTCTCAAACAATTTAAGAATGAACTTAATATGTTTACATGGTGCATGATTATCTGAGCATTCACATGTATACCAAGCCGAACATGATAATTTTACACACCTGTAATGGCATTGATTACACCCACACATAACCTATTTCTGAAATGCTACCATAATCTTTTTAACAACATAAAATACATCTCCATTAGTTTGCGATTTTACAAACCAAGAATTTGTTGCCTGGTCATAAATATCTGTCAGGAATCTTCAATTCATTTTGAAATGAAAATAGGTTGTGAGGATATAAACTGGGGAGAGTACCATTTAAAATTCTATAATGTGCTAAATATGTGCCATGCTGTATTTTCAACAAACTATCTGCTTGACAGTTAAATTTTCATTTAAAAATAATTGGACATTCATGTATTGTGAATAGATTAACAATATATATTTTTATCAGTATTGGCATGCAGAAGTAGATGATGTGACTTATACTATTAGTAGGCTGAATTACAATAATTATCATCAAAATATTTATTGAAAGCGGGCTTTTTATCAGTCGATGCAATTTTAAAATTTTCCATTATTTGTTTACATCTGATTGAACTTATTCCTTCCAAATGAGCTACTAGAGAAATTTCCCTTCGCATTTCAAAATTGGAAAACAAGATCATTTAATCTTTTCTTCCAAGTGCATTGAAGGCGTAATGCAATTAATTTTTAACTGGGCACCCTTTCGCTCAGAATGTTGAAACACAATACATATTTCCTGTATTTAATTTATTAATAATAACATGAGCAACAGAGAAAAGCATTCCCTATTAGTCTAGTACAATTAAACTTCTATTAACCGAATACATATTCTAATACTGAAGATTTTTCAATACCCACTTCAAGATTAGCTTTTTCTTTTATATGTCTAACAAGCTTCACATGTTAGCAAATGTGTTAAATATCTAAATCTACAATTTCACTCATGATATGGAAAAGGTTAAGGGAAAGTTAAATCTCAACATATTGTGTAGATCTTTACATGTGATTCGTATAAAATTTTTTGCAATAGATAATACATTCCAATAATGATTTTTTTCTTACTTTAATTAAATAAATGTATTTTCTTATTAAGAATAGTGTTATTACCTTTGGTTGGATCCTAGCAGGGCACCCTTCTTTTACAAGAACACCTCCAGAAAATTTATATTTTCTATTATTATTCTCACAATCATTTAAAAATTTAGCCAAACAATTTACCTCATATATTTACGCTAATTTTTCATAACAATCAATAGAACTTTCGATTTAACGACAAGAAAAAGTTTTACACTCACGAGATCCGCCAAGGGGGCAATCACCCAGCAGGAACTAAAAAAATAATGAATCTACTACAATGGTAAATACCTGGAAATTTTAAAACGTATTATTAAAACATTATAAATAATCAAAGCATAAAATTTTTACATTCACGTGATCGGAGAATCGAGCTTTTACACGGCAGAAGCTAGAAAGTCGATGAACGGAAAATGTTAATTACATCAAATCAAAGCACAAAATAAAATAAAAATACAATATAAAAAGAGTAAAATAATAATAATTCAAAATTATGAATCAAAGTTTTTAGTTGTTCACATAAGTTAGAAATTCCATAAATCAGTAAATATGTTAAAATGATGGAAAACTTAACAGGAAATTGATACAATATAAAAACTGCAAAAAAATGTAACAATCAAACATTATAATTCAAAGTTATAAAATACCTAATCAATAAATCTCCCCGCTAGAATTTCATATACGAACCTTTCAGCACGAGCGCTATAGCAAGAATGATTTTAGTAGGTTCAATTAAGCCAACGATGAACTTGGCGATTTTCAAAAAGAGGCCAAAAATATCAAAGTAACCCATCCTTGTTTGTAGATTATAGGAATAGGTGCTGCCAACGAAATTGCGCATTACACGTCCGGCCTTGTTTGTTCGTTTTATCTGTCACTATCTGTAGAAAACCATCCCTTTCAGCTTTCATCTTCAAGAGCAACCGTCCTCTCTTTAACGATTTCGTACGATAGCTTTAATTGCTCAATATTTTGTTTACATTTAAATCGGAAAGATTGCAAGCTTTCTTGCTGCGATGTTTTTTCTCCCCGAGAAATACATGGATATTTTTTCCCCCCAATATCTGATGTAAATTTTTCCGACTGTGGTAACATATTTTTAATGAAACCGAATTGCAGTATTTATGAATATTATTCTAAATGGATTCTTATTCTAAGTTTTCTGACAAAGTGTCAGAATTATGTTATGAAAAATTTAAAACTTTACCTAAGAGGGGGAAGCCTCAAATTAATAAAGAATGGACCTTGCTTGCAGCTGTCGTTATGGAATATCCTACTCAAAGTAAATTTGTTTTTAAGAAAATTGAATTCAATTATGAGAAATAGTGTAGAAAAAAGAAATTTTTCTTTATAAGTACCATACTTTGTTGTACCACTAATGTTCTTTCTAAGAATTTTGTCTTAATTTGTCACTTGATTTATGTTTCAGCTTTGAAAATAGTTTCATTGACTACTGGTACCAAGTGCTTAGGATATTCTGAACTAAGTGATAAAGGTCTAATCTTTCACCTTTTTCTTTATTATTATTTTTTGAATTTTCATTAAGTACTTTTTCTATGTTTTTATGTATATGATGTATATTTTATTCTACAAATCTATATATTGTTTTGAACAGGGGATGTAATTTTTGACAGTCATGCAGAAGTTCTTGCCCGTAGAGGATTTATTAAGTAAGCGTAGCAATTCATTAATTTAAAAGTAAAATTTTAAGTAAATATTTTATAATATACCATGTAATAGATATGATAAAGTCCTTGTTCAGTTCAGACCTTTGACAACAGAAGAAAAAATAATTTAACTCATTTTTTTAAATTGGATTTTTGTCCAGTACGACAGCAATAAATCACAAGTTGACTACAAATAAAATTGTTTGCCAAAATAGGATCTAAAATCAAAATTCATATTAAGATTGTGTCTGTTTGTAATACAATAATCAAAAGTATTTATGAAAGAACTGAATTATTTTTGTTTTACATAATTATAAAACATATGGCATCTAATATTGGTGGCATACATTGGCTACTCTTATATGAAGAATTATATTTTGACAGAAAAAAAATGTAGTTAAAAACACAGTTACATGATCTGTATGCTAATATTTAAAAATTTGTTGGGGGGTTCTAACCCTAAGAAATTTTTAATGACCCTTGTGTGTGTCACTGTCTTAATATTAACAGTTAATGTGTGTGAACTATTTCTTTAATATTTTTCTCATGGTTTTATAAGTAGTTATTTTAATAATTATTTTTTTTAATTTCTGTATACTTAAAGTCATCTGTTAGATATTAAAGCACTTGGTATTAATTTTTAAAGATGTTTTTATTCCATTAGTATAATATGTATGTAATTACATAAAGTGTTTTGACTTTATTTGTTAAAAAATAAAAAAAAAAAGAGTTTTAAAATTTATTTTTATTTTTTTTAAAGCATAATGTTACTTTGATATATAAAATTACTATATTCAAAGCGATTAAGATATCACTTGATCAATTTATTTGCCTTGAATTATGAGCCAGAATTTGAGATATCAACCTGCCTTGCTAACATCAGAATCACTATTCTCTTTTGATTCCTGAATTTTGTGTATTGTTCAGTCTTCATGTTCACCTTGCCTCAGAAAAGCTTCTGGTGTGTTGAATTTTATATGTGCAATTAGTTTGTGTTTTTTTTAATATTATTTAATCATCAATATGAAAAAGGTGAATGTGTGTTAAGAATAGTGATATAAGAAGAGAGGGCGAGGGGATTAGAGCCTGATAATTAAAGAGAAAGAAAATTTGTGGAGAAGTTATAATCAGTTATGTATTGAATCATTGCAATGGTACTTCACTATTGCATTTCAGTCATTCTAAATATTTTTATATTATTTCACCACATTGATGAAGATTGTCGAATGCTGCAAAACCAGTACTACTCTTTCATGGCAACCATGTATAATATTAACTATTGTGTTTCAACAAAGAGTGTAAACATTTTTATTAATGTTTAATTTTTTTCCCTTCTGCCTATTTTCTTGTCTGAATTTAAATGTTTAAAAATGAGAGAGTAGATTTATTAACAGGAGAAAATGCAATATAATTGCTTTAAATATTTACTTCAGATGCTCAAATTTTATATGCAATGAATTTGAATTCCAAGAAACATGCATTTTCAAAATGCTGTATTATAATGTTAAATCAATCCATTTAAAATTAAGAATACCATTCAGTTTAAATGCAATTCCCTGACTTTTACTTCTATTCCATAATTTATACATGATATTTAAGCTATTCTTAAAAGTATTGTAAAATTTCCAACCTGAAAAGGAAAACAGAACCCTACCTTTAAATGAACACTTTTTAAAAAATAGATCAAAACAGTATGTAAAACTTAAAATATAGCTATACTAACATATATGCATGTAACAAGCAACTTTTTTACCTTGTAAGTTATCATTGTTCTGCAACAAAAAAAGTGAGCAAACTTTATCAGCATGTTTGGAATAATATTCAAAAACTCATTCATAATAATACAAGTTGCGGTTATACAAATTCAGGGTACAGGTATCCATTTCAAGGGAATTATGGATAAAAGTGTGATAAAAATGTTATTGAAGAAGAAAAAAGATTTTAAAAAATTATATGTTAGTTGGCTTCACCAATATCTGTTTATTTATTTAGATTTCCTTTTAATTATATGCATGTATTTGGCTTTGTTCAATACATGTGCATTATTATAAAAAAAAATTATTTTTTTTTGGAGGAGGACAATTTGAGTTAATTTGATCTTATTTAATTTCAACTAGCCTTCTGAGTTACAAATTTATTCATGAAACAAATTAAACTCTTATCTGAAGGTAACAGTGTGTTTTTATAATATGGATAAACTATGCCTATTATGTTAAATTTAAATTTATACATATATATATATATATATATTCGGTCTGATCTTAAGATGTTTTAGGATGTATGTATATGTATTTTTTTAATTATTAGTTTCAAAACATATTTATTTATTATTAACTTTTTTTTATTTATAGTATATGTTTTGTTTGTAGCATTTCATTTTAATCAATTTAACAAAAGATATTTTCTGTAACTAATAAAAATTTATTATTGCATTGTAAATACAGGTTTATGATGTATCATATGCTTTCACTGCTTCAAAAGAAAGACTCTGATGTTTTACATTTTGATGAAATGCAAAGAAATTTCACCTTAAAATCTGGAATTAAGTTCCATTTGTTCATCAGCCATGTTCCATGTAAGAAATGTTTATTTTTCATTATATGTAAATCAATTCTGAAAGTGTGTTATACTGAACAAAATATTTCTTTTAAACATAGACTTAAAATAATCTGATATTACTTTGAATTTATTATACCAGAGGTGGTTATAATTAAACTTCCCCTATAAATGGCCTCCTACAGTGCAAATGAGTGAATGGACTGCAATGAAATTTTATTTTTCGCCTATACACAAAATGCATTCACAAAATTTCAAAAAAAAACTGTTGATCTGTCATGGCTTTGGAATTGTCATGTGGAGTGACGAAGCTCAATGGGACAGTCAACACACAGAATTGCAGCATTTGGGTTAAGAAGAATCCGCAGATCTGCACTGAATTTCTCCGACAGTTTCCAAATGTCACTGTATGGTGTGGATTATTGGCAATATTCATGCTTGGGCTATTATTCTTTGAGGAAGTTGGTGCAAACTAACAAAAACTAACTTCTTTTGCATAAAGCTTCCTGTTCTTCCTATGCACGTAAATCTTGACATTTTTCTCCTACAACTGACAGCTTTTCCCAGTTTTGCATTTTATTACTCATCATTCTTGTTCTGGATTGTTAATATTGTTTCTGTATTCCATTTTGGTCATTTATTATTTCATGTTCCTCCCCCCCCCCTCCCCCCAAAAGAAAAAAATTTCAAAAATTCCCTACAATTTTTTTTTTTTTTTTTTTTTTTTGTAATTTTGCAAAAGCATCTCTTGAAAAGTCCATATACAAAATTTCATTGCATTTCGTTCACCCATTTGCACTGTATTAGGGCTTTTATAGGGAAAGTTTAATTATAACCACCTGGTATATAGCAGATGTAATGCAAACCAGAAATAAACAAATTTGTGTTAGTAATCATATTTCGTAAATCACAGATCCAATTATATGATTTTGTTACCACCCAGCTTGCATATCTATGTTTGTGTGTGTAATTACATTCACTCATTGTTCCTTCAAGCATATGGTGCCTATCAGTCCAGTATATATTTAAAAAAATGCCCAAGTAGTTGAGAGAATTGCAAAAAATATTTGAGAAAAGGGTGTCCATCAAAACAAAACTAGAAAAAAGATGTCCTCCAGTCATTACAGCAGAAGTACACAATCAGGGAAGTGAACAAGTCCAAATTTAAATAGATTGGCCAGTAAATCATATTCAGTTTTAAATCTGAAACAAGGCATACAATTAGTTATAGGCAGATACACAGATCTGTGTCTGTTTAATGGAAAAGACCAATTCTTCCCTGTGGCAAGAGACTGGCTTTGTGGATGTACTGTCTATTAATCCACATAATGTTTCTTGGAGTAATATGTATGTCAGATGGATCAAAACCATAACCTCTTTAGTGAGTGCATCTTCCAGGAAGATCACTATGGCTGGGAATCCATTGTAAGATGATTTCCTTTCCTGACTCAATGAAGGAATTAATCATTAGTTTGCACTCAAATTCAGTGGATGTAATTTCTACATTATATCCAGTGATTGTATGAACGACAACTGGATAATCCACACATAAAACAACTTTCTGATGGGTTATATTTTTAATAGCTCCAAGGGCCATCAAAATTGCATGCAACTCAGTATCAAAATCATTACAAATGCTTCCCTCAGCTGAAAAATCTTTGAGAATGCACTGACCGCTGCCCTATCATCCTTCGCAGAGCTGTCAATATTAATATGGGCCTTATGCTCAGTAAGATAACTCTCATAAGCAACAACCAGTGCTAGAAATTTAAGCTTCATTAGGAGAGAACTTTTTAAGATGGGAATAAATCAAAAACCACTCTTGCATAGTGCAGAATTCCTTAAAAAGTATGTCTAAAAATAGTTTGATTCAGGAAAAGCCCTATATTGCTTAAAAGTTGTAAATCACCATGAGAAAAAAAATTGTCTTCAGAATTTGTAAAAATACCCTTAAATTAAGAAGTCTTTGCCTTATATTAAAAGATGTCATCAGATAGCTATCAGCATGGATGAATATGTAATAGAAGAATGAATGTATCAAATATAAATAAGACTTTTTCAAAATATGTTTTCTGAAATATTACTTGCCAAAGCGATACTAATGTTAATTTTCATATTTAATCTTTTAAAATCAATCAATTTTTTAAAGAACACTTGGGGGCTTTCTATTTGTGTATAATAGAAAGAAGTTGAATGTGTACAAAGGAAATTGTACAAGACTTCTTCACTTCCTCATTCAATAAAAATCCTTTCTTCTTTTAATACTTCTTTGAAGGGTCCAAACAAATGATAGTCCAAAGGTGTTCATTTTTTGACTATGAGTTCATTGAATGTTTCTAGTACTGCCCACTGAAGTTCCTTTAATTTTTCTTCTGGATAAAAGAAACATTGTAGATTGATTGAACATTCAGAGTTATGCTTGTAATGATAAAACCTTTCTCCACAATTTAAAATGTAACTATTTCCTTCTGCTTTATTGCTATTCAAATGTTTTGGATAAATTTTTGATCTTGATACTTTTTTATTTGTATTCAAATTTCAAGGTATCCACCCTGCTGTGAATTTGCAAAATTAGAACTTATTCCAAATAATTAATTGTTCACTTTTCCTTATGTCTAATTCATCATTAATTTTTTTTTAAAAAAATCTTATTTTTCAGTAACCAAAAATTAAGCCACCAATGTATTGAATTTCCACTCTTGGTAGCCTTGATCAATGACAATTTTAACCAAATTTTCACTTTTCTTTTCAACTGTTTTAAATCATGTTGCTACCTTGCATAATTTACCTGTAGCATGTCTCTACCAAGCTAGGCATTCAATCTGTGTCTGATTTCAACTGATTTGTCATTTTCATTTGTTAAAAATCTAATTATTGTTCATTGTACAGCTGCAGTAATTGCTTTATATTTTCTCATCATGTAAGTGACTTAATAAATAATGATACCAAGTAGTTATTTACTTTGTATAACTTCATGTTTGTTATGGCAGAATATGTAAAAATCACCTGCTGTTATTAAAGTCTCATATATATTTGATCCTTCTCTTTCATATAATAAACATTTAAATATAAATCATTGTTTCTACTTTTGTAATATTTTCTGTGACCTATATTATTTGAATTAGCACACAGCTAGGTTATTGGTAATAACATTTATTGGGAATTTTATGAAATTTTTATCTAGGTGGGGATGCTGCAATATTTCCAAAACATTCTGTTACTAAACAAAATCAGTCAACAGAAGAACAACATCGGAATGATGATGGTGAAAGTTATCCCAAGAAGTTAAAACCAGATTTGAGCAATGACTTAAATATTTACTCTGAACCTGACTCTTCCTTATGTACTCTCTCAGACATTCACAGGTTATTGCTTAATATCCTAAGATCTTAATTTATAACATTTTACAATTTCTATAAAAATACTTAAAGTATTTCTTATTTTCTTTTTGCTCCAAAAATTATTTGAATAAATTTGTGTGCATTTTCATCATGAAGAAATAAGACAGTATTATGCATCAATATTTCTACTCTTATGCATTTAGACTTAAAATCATTTTTTTAGAACACAAATGCATTTGAATTCTGTATTAAAACATCCTTTTTTTCCCATATTATTTTAATTTGAATGACAGTTTTAATTAATATTTAATTTTTAAAAGCTGAATAAAACTTATCTGTTGTGGATTTTGTCATATAAATCTTCATAAAAATGGGATTAAAAATTTAATAAGGAAGAAACATTTCAATTCAATTGGCACACATTAACAAACAAAGATTCTCTACACTGTAATTACTTATTCAATGCTTTGCATAAAAGTTAAATAAATTAAAATTTAGCTTTGTATCCTGTGTTGATAAAAGTAAAAGAAATTACTTGGAAAACAATCATGAGAGATCTTTCAGTAGAATTGACTTTAGTTATGTTATTTGAATATACCTGAATTGTTATAAATAAATTTGGTCAGAGAGTCTGGAATTTCTCTTGAAACATTATCATAAATATTAATTTAATTTAAATTCTATATATATTTGGAATGTGCTAAATTTTCTACCATATTGTATATTTTGATATATCAGTGTGTTTAATTTCAGTAAATAAAATATTAAATTTTTGGGAAGATTCAATTATTAAATTTGATTGTTTAAACTATGAAAATTTAATCTCTAGATTTTTTGACATGTACATGACTAAAAATTGAAATGAACTTTTTATTGTGTTTTACAGTAACATCCTGTCAGTATCATTTTCCTTCAAAAATCCCAACTCTACTTAATGTTTAATTTAAATTTCTCTTCTGTCCTAAAAAACACTGTCAACTTCTGCATATTTACATTTTCATTTTGTGATTGTTTATTTCATATATCATTGTACATTTATTTCTTATCTCTTTTTTATGTTCTTCTTTAAAACTTTAAAATTTTGTTATTTAACAAAAAATTGAACATCAATATTAATTTTGATTTCACATAAGTTTTTAGAGCCACTTCACTTTTTCCATCTTTGTAATTGAAATCACATTTTTTGAGATTTTACAGTAATAACTTACATTTAAAATAATTTGTCCTTAATCTGAATAAGTTCCCTTCTAAAAGTACATTATAAAAAGGAAACCAAATTCTTCAGAATTTTATGCAAAACAAAATAAAATGCTGGTTTAGTGCATAGATTGCTTATGTGTAATTGTCACATTAGAATGAAATAACACAATTCCTTTTTACATATTTTAAAGAACAGGAGCTAAATGTGTTGAAGGTGAAAATCAAGATCCAAAAGTACCTGGAAAGGACTTCCACATCACTGGTGTGCTTAGGACAAAACCTGGTCGTGGAGATCCTACTTGGTCTATGTCCTGCAGTGACAAAATAGCTCTCTGGAATATCTGTGGAATTCAAGGAGCTCTTCTTTCCTGTTTTTTAACGTACCCAATATATCTTTCTTCATTAATATTTGGGCAGTAAGTATTCATTCATTATCATTAGAATAATTTCTTAACCTCTGTAATTTTTCAATTTGAAAAAAATTTTAATAATATCAGTGTTTTCTTTAAAAAATGTATTACATCAATGTATTTTAGATTATGTATTGTTAAATGATAAGTATGTTCTTATATTCATAAAAGATTAAAATTTATTCAGAAAAATATTTTAAAATAACTGTTTTTATAAATGTATAGCTTTCTGCCCCCCATTGCTAATATGTACAAATAAAATGTTATATAGTCTTATTTCCATTAATTAATTGCTCTGATATTGTAATCAGTGATTAACAAAATTGTTTCCTTTCTAAATGGAAAATATTATTAAAGTACCAGACCAAAATATTACTTACCATTTTTCTTTCTTTAAAAATGTTTTCGAATTAGAAAAATTTTGTTTACATTTTTGTTTTCAGTTGTTGTTTTTTTTAAAATTTAAAGCAAAAGATTTTCTAATTTTTTAAAATTTAAAATATTACATGCATATCAAATTTTTCATAAAGTTTCTTTTTTTTTAATATTCAAATTATAACTAAGGCATAAAAGTATCCAATTTCATTGTTTAAAATAAGTGTGTTTAGTTTGGTTGTGGAAAATGTCATTCTTTTAAAACTGTTGCAGGTGTCCTTTTGATGTAAAAGCATTACAGCGGGCTGTTGTTGAGAGATTGTCCAGTTTGACATTTCTACCACCTCAATACCATATTAATAGACCAGCAATATTCCTGAGTTCTTTGGAATTTGAATATAGTAAAAATAAGATGCTTAAAATTGATCCTACAGCTGCTCCTTGTCCAACATGTAAGTTTTAAAAATGTCATTCAAATATCTTTTTCCCGGTTTGTAAATTTACTATCTCAAAATTAACATTTTATATTTAGCCATTATATGGTGTGATATTCCAAATTTCCTTGAAGTATCTGTCAATGGGAGAAAACAAGGCATTACCAAGAAGAACATAAACAAACCTACTTCCAGGTAATCATAATGATATGCAAGTATTTTTCATTTTAAAAGGATCAATGTGTTAATTATTCTTAAAATATATAATGTTATGGTATTTTTATTCACAAATATTTAAGCATGAAAATTAGGACTGCATGCAGACTTTAGAGTTCGTAGTTCCAATATTCCACTGTTCATCTAATGTTTTATGAGCAATTGGACCAAAAGTTTAAAAATTAACAAACATTTTATGCTATTTGCTGTGCTTTATATTGTTGCAAGTAATTTGAAAATATTTTTTGCTTCAATAATACTTAATAGAATATTCCATTTTTAGACTTCATAAATAAAGTCAAGAATTTAAACACACTGTGATTTATATGTATATGCCAAAGAGCCATTACATTATGGCTCCCATCACTTAGAACAATGAACTCAACCAGAAATAAAAGCATGGTTTACTCATGGCTGATACCTTCTACACTATTAAAATTCGAAGGTAAACAAACGTATCTATCTATGTATGTGCGTCTATCTTCTCACGAACCGCACCACGCAGAAAGTCGCGGAAGGTACCAAAAGATCGGGAATTTTCCGGGGAAGCCGTATTGCCCATTTATATTCCGATATTGTAATTAGTTGAAAAAATATTAATTAAAAACCTTAAAACGCCTAATTGTTTTAACTCCTACCGGTTGTTTACTTGGCGGAACTTCCGTTCCGTTTCGGCCGAGCGGTGATCCGACGTTTTCGACCATCTTAAAATTGTCATCCAATTTTCGGTGTGGAAATCAGACAAAAAATAATTACAGAATCGGAAAGATCATTTATTTCGCCACGATACGGTATAATTTTTTTTGTAAAATAACAATATTTTCTATTTTTTTCGAATTTTTTAAAATAGTGTTAAAACTGATGCGTTTTTATGAAAATTATTTCTAAATCGTTGGGTATGAATTACTTTTCGTGTTATTAAATCGATATTCTACACTAATTAACTTCAAGCCTTTCTCTTTTAGATCCATTCATTTAAAAAATAAAATTCCCAAAACTTTTTTTTAAAGAATTTTTAAAAAGTAGTCCCACGTTGGGCGCCAATTGTAACTGCCGCTTACGTCATTACTTGGGGTAACCAAAAGTAATTAATAGAATCTCGGGGTAAATTAATATATTTAATGATATAAGATAGCACAGTTACAAAGAACAGACACTTAGACAATTACAAGACAAACATTTAGTGAAAATAAGTAAAGTTTACATAGTCCAGGATTGGACATCGAAACGGGGGAACGCACGCTTGTCCAGATCCAAACTCTCTCTGACGATACTACAGTGTTTCGTACAGTCACACTTCTGGTCCAAACCCATATTGTAATGGCGGCACCTACATTTCGGTCTTGGAACTATACTGTGCGTTACAGTAATTAATATATATAATCTTGTGAAATTTCATTTATTTCTTTTTATAATGTTTTATTTAGTAGTACAACTTTTATTACTTATTGAAATACTTTTTGTTTTGCCTCTTATACATTTATGAGAGATTTCAAGCAAGTTAAACATTCTACACATATTTATTATAAATTATTGCACATTTATATTTATTTTTGTAGGATTTTTTGTGTTTTAAAAAAAATTATAATTTATTACTTCATTTTTGTGAATTTTATTGGTTGAATCAATAATAAATGTTTTTGTTTAAGATAATTTGAATAATATAAACTCTGTATAGAGTTTTAATTTAATTCTATTCAACCGCTATGATTCGATACTATTATTGATAGTCTTATATTTTTTTATAAATATTTTCATAAATTAGAGTTTTTTGTTTTTGGAATTCATCTTATTCACCAACTAATTAAATACTATCACAAAACAATCATTGTTTTTCAAGTTTAAAACTTTTTCAAAGTAATATTAAATAGCTTAAGAAAATAATGGTATTTTATTGATGATGTTTTGATGTTTCTTGTTAATTCAAATTTAGAGATTTCTCAAGTATGAGTAAGATTTTATTTTATTTATTTATTTTAGAATAAGTATATGTAAAATTTTACTGCTGGAAAAGTTCCTTGAAATTAGAAATTTGTTGCATGGAAATGAGGCAGAGTAAGTATTAATGAATGTTTTTAGGTTGATTTGTACATTTAAAATTAATAAAGATTTTAACAAAATTAACAATTTAATTCAAACTTGTAGCATTGTTTCATTATCTATTACTCAAAGAAGATTATTATAAAAAGGAAAAATTGCTAATAAATTAAAGATGTAAATCCCCCCCCCCCCCCCAATATTAACTCAGTGGTGTTGAAATTCCAATGAGCCATGAACTTTTTCTATTACATCCTTCACAAAAGAGCAATTTTGTAGTTTTTTTCAAATGACGATACATTTTTTTAAAAATTACATTTCACAGACGTATAAGTATTCTTGTTTTTGCTTGAAGATTATTTTGTCAAAATAAACAAAGATTTGAAGTAAATAGTGCTTGAGTAATCAGGCTCAAATATTTTTTTTAACCTGGAGAATTTATATACTTTTTAAATGCTGGACATATATATATATATGCATCTTGAATTCGATAATGATTGAATAAAAAAAACACCTTTCACTTAAAAATTACATTTTCTAGTTGTAGTACAGTACAAAGAAGAGGTTTTAATAGTAAACTTAATAACATAATTTAAATACAATCAAATTAGGGCTTACATTTATTGAAACAGCACTATTACTGTTGCATTCAATTGTATATTAGTAAAAGCTTCACATTAGAAGGAAGGCATAAAGCAGGAATGGTGCATTATGTACATTATTTTCCTCTAACTAGCCAATTGGTCACAAAGTCACTTGGAAAGGGGAGAAGTAAAAAAGGTATCAATCACTTAAAAATTTGTTAGCTGAGAAACATGATAGTTAATCTTTAATTAATTGCCACTCTTTTAAAACTCTCTTAAAAATACTTTTTCTTATTTTACAAATGAGGAGCTGTAGCCACCCTTTGCTTAGACTCCTCCCACGTTAACAGCAGAAAGACTTTCATGCCTTCTTAGCGGATAGGACAATATTCCGTGATTGCCAAGCTTTGGAACAATAAAGACATTTGAGCATGTGCTCTGATTCTTTTAATTCTGATCTAAATGTTTGTCCTCTAGTTATGTAAATGTTTGTTTTGTTTAATAAAAGTGTTTAAATTAACCAGTGGACTCAGTTAAGAACCCCTTCTCTGCATGTTCCTTTATTACAT
This sequence comes from Trichonephila clavata, assembly GCA_019973975.1. Classification (NCBI taxonomy): domain Eukaryota; kingdom Metazoa; phylum Arthropoda; class Arachnida; order Araneae; family Nephilidae; genus Trichonephila; species Trichonephila clavata. Next base: position 18,923 of record BMAO01017505.1, read on the forward strand.
TGGGTCACTCCTTATAGAGCAAAAAATAAAGGCTGATGTAAAAAATTAACTACCATCCGAGATGATATTTTGCTTAGTGATTTTTTTGCACTAAATATTTGAACTAACAAAAATTATATAAAAGCATAAATATTAGGAAAAATTCTTTATTAACAAACTTAATTATAGATATGGGTTTGTATAAAAAAGTTTATACAAATATATTTAATGTGAAATTGATTGCTTATTTTTAGATAATTTTTTTATTATTAGGTTCATATTTCTTATTTTAACATATTTTGCTGTCAATTCATTTCAATGTTGTTTCTGTTCATAAATTTTATGAAGTTCATGTTGAGGACAGCGATTTTTCACATGAATACATTTTCCTCTAGCATTGTTGAAGAACATTAACAAGGTTCTTGATTGTTTGGCAAAGAATCCCACTTGTTTATTATATTTTCTATTTTAATAACAAGATCATTTTTATCTCCTCTATTTTCAGAAAATCTTCATTTTACTTCTAAAATCAAACATCCAAATTTATTTTTCCACATAATGTTGCTTTAAAATTCAACTAATCCTATTTCTAACTCATTGGTACTGAGTCATATAAATTTATTTAATTCTACTGCTTCAAATTTTGTTTTGTATGGATATAAAATAAAGTGGAGACTCTCCTGAAAAGATTTATTTTATTTCCCTTGTAACGATCAAATATTTTATTATTGCATTGTAAAGAATGTCAAAAACCTTTTAAAAACACTGGATTGTAATGAATTATGTTTTTTTTTCTTTTCTAAAAAGATATTCTCCTATCTTTATTTGTTGAGAAGTTGAGATTTCATTGCAAAATTTCAAAATGTCTTTTCACATAGTATGTTCTGAAATGACTATTTAATTGCAAAATATGCAGTCATTTTACTGTTTTCAATAAATTTATTCTTTTCAATCATTTTATGTTTTTGTCAGACTGTTCTGTTGCATATGTGTGATGTAGAGCTTGTGTTGTTTGTCTTTTTAACCACCGATATAGAATAGGGCTATAATTAAAAATATTTATGTTTGAAATACAATAATTTTAGAAAAACATTTTATACATGTACTTTATATACACATACATGTGAAGATGAAAAAATTTTAATAAAAAAATTAATAATTGAGTTGTGTTCTTGACATGTAAGCGAAGACTGCCAATTAAACATTAGGAGCTTTTTACTGTATATTCCCTTCCTATGGTGCAACTAATTGAAGATGGCTATCACGAATAATACACAGAAGCAGTGATTTGATACAAAATTGGTTAGTCAAAGCCTACTTGAAAATATTTTTTATAAGATGAACATTAGATATTAATATCTGGGTGTGTAGAGGAATAAAATACATTGTCATTGGATTATTATTATTTCTGCACCTTTTTTAAAGAGTCATGCGAGATGGTATTACATTCCTAGAGAAATTACAGTTTACTGAAAATTTATTTTGGGAGGTGTAGTTATGGTAGGGAATTCTCACACACAAGAAATAGAGGAAGGAAACTGCTTCTTACTTTTATATTACATAGCACTTGTATGGGGACTAGCCTATACCGCTAGATAAGGAGCCATCTTTGTTTAACCCTTGTGTGAGCCCTTTGTAAATCAGTGTCTGACCCATGGATCAAAGATTCGGCACTCTTGGCATAAAGTGCTATTCACAGTGCAATGAAATAAATTCTAAAATAATATCTAAATATTCATGTTTTATAACAGGGGTGGCCAACCTTTTTGGTAAGAATGCCGCTATCTGATATTAAATCATTGTGTGTGCCATTTCCAATTTTCTCAACAAACAAAAAGATATATAAAGGTGAAAAAATATTACTGATTGGCTTATGGGATTTTTACGCAAATAGCATATATTTTTATGCAAGTCTAAGTAGTGAAAATTTAATAATAATGTAATAAATACTTAAGCTTTATTGTTAATAAAATTTTTACTTTTTTTATAAACTTTTTTAGGTATACAATAAAAATGAGTAACTTTAAACTTTTAATTCTAATTTATTATTAAACAGGTAGTATTTGCTTTATGTGGCTTTGAATTTGCAGCTTTTTTATCAAGTTATCTATATTAGTTCTTGAAGATGGTTGGTTGCAAAATTAGGTTGTTTTATGTGTATATCAGTTAATTTTGAGCAGTATTATCATACTATACATATTATGTTCGTTATAGAAAATATTTATTCACAAACTTACTTTGATCCAAAACTACAATATCTGACAGCGAAATTGTGTAAATTTGGAAAACTGCCTTTCGGTTCAAATTTCCAACATTCAATATATAATTTATATCACTTGGGTTGAAATAAATTTCTTATATTTGCCTTCAAGTCTAGTATGAAGTTGTAGGTTAATAATTTCGATTTGGACTTCAGGTGGGTAATAATTAACTTCTTGCAGAGAAATTGAAAAAGGATTTATGAAAAGATCAGCATTTTTGTATAATCTAGACTTGCACTGAATGAATCCTGCAATATGAATATTAAATTTTTAAACCTATTATAGCTCGTAGCATTATTAACTTTGGTAGACAGTTTATAATGTTCGACCTGTTTTTTCCTTCAGAGATAAAGGTGCAAAAGTTTACTTACAAAAGATGTATGACCAACTAGGGTAGAAGTAAAATGCAATCTTCCCCTGTAAGCTTAAATTTAAATTATTTAAATGTGCAATTATATCGGTAAGAAAAGCTTAATCCCATAGCCAGTCTTCATTCTTTAGTAGCAAGCACTCACAGGCCAGTTCATTGTTTTCTTCCGGGTGTTTTACAACACGCTCCCTCAAATTCCAAAATCTCACAAGTACACTTCTTTTGGGAAGTCAGTGCACACAACAAGGAAGGAGTATTTTTTACATGATAATTTTCTATTGTAATTCAAGTACATAAGTGTATTTAAAATAAATTTTGAGGGATTTTTTTTTTGTCTAAGACAACCGCATTTCAATAAAATTGTAAAAAGAAAATGAATTATTTAATTCTATTCACAAATTTTTCAATGAGTCTTCGTGTGCCACTGTTAAAACTCCATCGTGTTGTATAGTGGCACAGTCCACCGTGTTGTACGCCCAACGCGGGTTGACCACCCTGGTTTTATAACATAAAAATATCTTAGCATTTGGAGTCAAATAGTTATGTAGCTTTACATTCATAGTTCATTGAATATTTTGTAATACATATTAAAAGGAAGTCTTTCTCTTATATAAAATGCACAATATAAAGCAAAACTTGAATGATTGTTATAAATTTTTTCTCAAAACTTTGCTGTTAAACAATGATTTAACCATATTTTTGATACATCGTTTGTTTTATCTGACAGATAGTTAGAGTGTTTTTTTTTTTAATTTTCATGATATCTATATTTTGTGACTGTACGAAAAATTTTTTTTTCTGAAATGTACAATTTTCTTTTTGTGTATAAAATGTGTGCTAACCATTTTTTACTAATTCATATGTCGTCCATTTCAGTAAACTAATTAGTTCCAAAAATGATTCAAGTTTGTTGTTCTTTATTTTATTTTTTAGACTAGAGATGGGTACAGAAAACAGTTTAACTTACTTAGAGTATAAACAAATGGCAAAGTCTTATCAGGAAGCAAAACTTGCTGTTTGGAAAATATTTGATAAATGGAAAAAGAAGCCTGATCATTTACAAAACTTTTTACCTTTTTTAAATAAAAAAGAATAAACGTATTTGATTAATTATATGTGTTCGATTTTGTCTCATCAAAAATTATTTTCTAACTTTTGTCACCAAATGCTTTGCACTAATTTTAAGTGCATGCATTTAAGGAGAATATTTAGTTAGTATTTTACTTATACTTCTGCATTAAATTTGAATGATGCATATTTTGTTCTTATTAAATCGAAGCCAATATCCTTCAGTTCTATTTAATTTGAAAAATTTCTCTGACTTAAAGAGAGCAAAACTAAACGTATGAAATCAGAAATTGCAGCATATACATTAATTATTTTTGTAAATATTATACATTAAAGATTCAGCTAAGGGATTAAAAATTCATAATTGAGCAGATAGGCATTCTTTGATAAATGTTATGTTATACTTACACTACTTTGCACTTTTGATGAATTTTGCTTAAAAAAATGAAAAGATACTTAAAGATTAATTATAATTGTTAATCTGAAACGTAATTTTTAAAATATGCAACACACAAAAATCTATACTTGTTCCTCCTTATTGCTAGTAGATATGAAAGCTGCAATCCTTTATGTACTTAACATTGCATTAAATTGTTATCATTTGATGTGATATCTTTTTGTCAATTATTTAGATACACCAATTTAATGATCAATTGAATTTTTTTATTATGAACAGATATGTTCTAATTTTATAAAAATATTCAAAACTAATTTTTCCCAAATTGTAAATACTTAAGATTCAATTTTAAAATAAATCTTTATTTCTTTTATATATATATTAGCTGACCCGGCCACGCATTGCTGTGGCTTTGTTTTAATATGTGGGTTTAATATTATTCTAAGCCATTCAATGCAGTCAGATTAATCTTCGCTTACAATTCGGAGATTAAAAATTAAGCATTAAAACACAATGTTTTTAATTCTGCATTTTATTCATCTCCTTTTTTAGTATAGTATAATGCATGAAATACTTACGAAGTTGAAAGTAACAACATATGGAGATTTAATTTTATAAATGAGGTGACTAATGTTGATTTTTATCAATTTTTAATTTTTTTTATCATTTTAAACTATAACAATAAAGAATTTTAATATAACGAATCGCTAATCGGTGCACAATATTTTTCAGTAACCCGTCTTTTGCTAACTCAAATAGATTCGACTGTTTCCCTACACGGGTAGGGGACATGCTATATATAGTTGCCCATTCGAAAAACATGGATTTCCTTAGTACAAGCATCAAAAGGACAATATTTGGCTTTGAGATTTATTTATGGTCACCACGAAAACCTAACGAATCGGGAATTGAAGCCTTTTGAATGACATTGGAGATTCTGACTATATCAGTGGAATACGGGGCAACAGGACGATTTCTCCTTTAAATTTTACAGTCAAAATGTTTGTTGCCACTCCTAATAAGATCAACATTTCCTGTTTTATATTACTTGATAATTGTTTGCGTTTGTTTATTCACTTCTGAATCTGACAATAGAATTTCAGTAAATAAGTTTATGGAATATTCTAAGTAGTTTTACGCTAAGCAAAGAACTTTATTATATTTTATGTTTACGGAGCGTGTGCTCAATTAATTCTTACTTTTATGTAAATAGCTTCATTTATTCAAACTGTAAATAGCCTCATTTATCCTGCGTATCGTAGAATAATAAAGGAATATTGTAATTGAAGAATAGTTTTTCTCGAGTCACAAAACAAACTGGCGTCCGCTGACTGGACAGAATACTGTAATTTAGCCAACCTGAAGTATCCAAATTTACGCACTGAATTATTACTTTTTAAAGGTAAAGTGATTAATTTTTGAATTTATTTAATTTGTGATTGCTTCTGTTTTATTTATAAGAAGTTCTGTCTCGTTTTGAGTGTTTGAGATAAATTTGATATACGTTCGAAATAAGTAAAATGACTCGAGATTCAGATAAAAAGGAGAATGAGGCTGAAGTAAAAATTGAAGCTAATAAGGAGGCTAAGTTAAAAGCTGAAAGAGCTAGTTTACGCCGTCTGTTTACTGTAGCGGCTAATTCTTTTGATGATATTCATCGTAGTATGAATAGGGAAAAGAACATTCAGTTCAGTAAAATTTACGAAAAAGCAGAACGTTTATTTAAAGTAGATCAAGAAATTAAGGAAATAATTAATTTTTCTGATGAAGAATATGATACAATGGAATCGTACAGGGACAGATTTACTGAAATAAGGGTTATATACGAGAAGAATTATAACAAATATGATGAAAGTAAATCAGAAATTTCAAATGAGATTGCACCGGATAATTTGAAACTCCCTAAATTAAGTTTAAAAGAGTATGATCTTATGCCTAGGTCATGGATTGCATTTTGGGGTCAATATTTTGCCGGGTTCATGAAGATAAAAACTTAAGAGAAGAAGATAAGTTCCAATACCTTCTTTCTTCGTTAAAACCAAGAACTAAAGCACGTGATATTGCTGAAAGTTATCCTCCTTCTAAAGGCAATTATTTAAAAGTTATTGTCCATTTAAAGTCTCGATTTGGAAGAAAAGATTTACTGATTGAAGTCTATATTCGAGATCTTTTGGCTTTTATGAGTAATAAATCAGCCATAAAGTTAACTGATTTATACGATAAACTTGGTTCCGATTTACGAGCATTAGAAACATTAAATGTGACAACATCAAATTATGCTGTATCCTGTTGTGGAATCATGTCTCCCAGCTGAAGTCTTAAAGGCCTGGGATAGACATAGACTGAACAGAGAGATCTCAAAAGATCTAGCCCTTGGAAAGGAAAAAGTTCTAGAAAATTTGATGACTTTCCTACGTCATGAAGTAGAGGAAAAAGAACGTCGTATTTTAGCAGAAAATGGGTTTGGAAGTAAAACGAACCGAACGGAGTCTCATAAACAAGTTCAACGAGATGAACCTACGGCTACAACATTAGTAGCAAATACATATGCAGGGAAAATAAGCTGTATATTTTGTGACCGTCCTCATTCAAGCCAGGATTGTCAAGAAATCTCAAACAAGAGCTACGAAGACCGAAAATCGGAGGTTATACGTCGGAGATGCTGCCTTTGCCTTAAACCTGGTCATATTGCAAAAAAGTGTCACAGTAGTGTGATGTCCTCGATTTGTGAACGGAGACTTCACACGCTACTTTGCCCATATTTACGCAAAAAGGAAATCCTTCACTAAAGGATAAAGGGAACAATGCTAAGAAGAAAACCTCATGGATCAGATCAGAGCTAACAGTTGAAGAAATACGGAGAACAGGATTTGCTGTCATTGACAAAGTACAATCCTCTGAATCAAAGGAAAAGATCAAGTGGCATTTCAGCACCATGGCATGGTGGTTGGTGGGAGAGGATGGTTCGCTGCATCAAGCAGATTCTACGAAAGGGCCTTGGCAAAGCTTACATGACTTTAGACGTTTCCCAGACAAAGTTTGAACTTGTAGACTGCTGTAAATATCAACTAATGCTATAGACTCTAAATTTGAATTTTACTATACATACTTATATTTTTTTTATTTTGTTAGCACTGTATTATATATCTATTTGCCCTATGCTAAAATAGGCAATTGTAATTTTGTATTTATTGCTATTGTTTTGTATTGCTTTCAGCTTTGCTCGCAATACAAAAGGTGGGAGTATGTTGCCACTCCTAATAAGATCAACATTTCCTGTTTTATATTACTTGATAATTGTTTGCGTTTGTTTGTTCACTTCTGAATCTGACAACAGAATTTGAGTAAATAAGTTTATGGAATATTCTAAGTAGTTTTACGCTCAGCAAAGAACTTTATTATATTTTATGTTTACGGAGCGTGTGCTCAAATAATTCTTTCTTTTATGTAAATAGCTTCATTTATTCAAACTGTAAATAGCCTTATTTATCCTGCGTATCGAAGAATAATAAAGGAATATTGTAATTGAAGAATAGTTTTTCTCGAGTCACAACAATGTTTGCTTCAAGAAGTGTTTCCCGGTAATTCTTTTGATGACGTTTACAGTTTTGCAACGTGTACCGTTGCATAAGCTAGATGGATTTAAATTACGCTGCAGAATAACCAGTGAACTAACCTTCAACTGATGATTGTGTGGTGGCATTCCTGATATATCCAGATAATTCAAAAACTTAGTGAGAAAATTTATGGTTTTGTTTTCATCAACAATAGTGTCGATTGATTTAAAAGGCATTGGATCACCAGGCAACAACTCTATATCAGGAAGTTTTATTTCATCACAATATCAACACTTTTTCTAATTAAGTAACAGGACTACAAAACCAATCATTATCTAAATAATTATACAGTATATCCGGGAAGACACTTCAATCAGTTCCTTTTTTGTCTGAGCAACAGTACAGAAATTGTCTGGTTGTTTGATCTGTGGCTGCATGAACTGAAGAGAACTAATTTAACTCTTGATTTCTTTGTTGTCGTTTGGCAACACTTGATATATTTTCAATATTGCTTACTTTTCTGTAGAACATCGTATTACTATGTATCTCATATGTTTTAGCTAGTAACAAGCAACATTAAAAGTTATTTACTCTTTATGATTTTAAACATCGTTTTAACCAAAAGCAACAATATTTTGAACACGCATCATTGATATTTAATATCTTTCACCAACCCATACCATTTAGCCAAAGATCCATTATGTATTGGGATGACGTTCTACTTCACCGTTTCAAATATCCAGCAATTAGTTAGATAATATTTGCTCCGATTGATGAACTTGCAATTGAAATCTCGTGATTATGGTCATTTTGTGTTAACGTCTCGCCATTAAAACAGTTGTTTTAAACCTGTTAGTTTCGTGTGAGCAAAAGTAGTGCGAGGAATGACTGGAAATGTCTGTCGGAAATCACCAGACAGTAGAGGGACAGAACCACCGAATATTTTTTCGTTGCCGCTTAAATCTTGCAAAGCTCTATGACATGCATCGAGTGAATGTTTATGGGCAATGGTACACTCACATCTGATTATGACTGAACTCCTTTGCAAATCCGCTTTTTTTTCAATGGCTCACATTGGGTCTGGTGTTTTATGATGGCAGCCTGAATCCGGAAAGTGCAATTTGTCCACCATCTAACAAAGTGACAACGATGCCCGAAAATGCAATTGCATTTTTGCAAGGTTGAGCTTGCAAGTTGAGTTACTATAGGAAATGAAAGTCCTGACGCCGGACTCGAACGCAAAGTTATTCGACCTCATTCCGTTAATATCCAGCAAAGTTACGGGAGTTTCTCAAATCCGAACCTAGATTCCCGCTCCCCACACCGAGATGCACCCGGTGCTCACTTTCGGTGCACTCCTATTATTTGCAAGTTTAGTCCCTGAAGGGGGTGGGGGCATTACGATTGTTCTGCATTATCCGGCAAAGTTAAGGAAGTTTCTAAAATCCGATTTAAGATTTTTGTACCCCACCCAGAAAAACACCAGGTAATCACTTTTCACACCCCAAGAATTTTAAGGCGTCACGGCTCGTGTAAAGTGCGATCATCTGGCATTGTTTGGCATAGTTATGGGAGTTTCTTGATTTGGGTGGGAATATTCGAATCAGTGGTCCCGAAATACGTCCAGGACCTACCTTTTGCTTCCCTGCGGCTGCAAGTTAGGCTGCTGACCGTGAATATTAACCGGCAAAGTTATTGAAACTCCTGAAATTCGATTTCAGATTCTCATTCCACATCCAAAAACACACATGGGACTGCATTTTGATGCCCCAGCGTATGCAATTGAGTCGCCAGAGGGAATGAAGATCCAGACGTGGGACTCCAATGCAAAGTTTTTCCACCTGATTCCGGCAAAGTTACGGGAATTTCTGAAGTCTTATATAAGATTCTCTTTTCCCATCCCTAGACGCAACCGGAGACTACTTTCGATGCCTCCGAGCCAGCAAGTTCAGTCCCTGGAAGGGGGCGTTAGGGTCGTCCAATATATTACAAGAATATCTGAAATTCGATTTTAGATTCTCGTTCACCATCCCAAAATACACCAGAAACGCACTTTTTCCGCTAGAAGACTTTTAGTGTAAGCTCCTGCCACTGTTCGCGTAATAGACGATCGTCCAGCATTATCTGGCATAGTTACGGTAAGTTCTAAAATTAGATTTTAGATTCTCGTTTACTATCCCGGAATACGGCACAGCGCGCTACTCTCTTTAACATTTCCGTTATATATATATATATTAGATTTTCTTTTAACTCTAAAATTAATGCTTTTCTATGTTAAAAAATAAAGATCTTGTTGAATACAAATAGCTAGCAATGTACATTAAAAATATTTGGGTTTCTTTTTCATAAGCGTTTCATTTATTTTTTAAAATTTTTACTGCACTGTTCAGCAAAATTAAAGCATAATGATAAAAGTAAAATGTAACTGACACTTAATAAAAAAATTTCATAGTGTTGAGTTCCTTTAGGTAAGGTTGAAGATATCTGTGATTTGTTGCCAAATTTTGCGCATTCGATATTTAAGTGCCGAATATGGGACAGGACATGGATGTCAGGTGATAATTGTTTTCGTTATACTTTCTGAGAGAATTGAATTTTTAGTTGTGGAAGGAAAAGAGTGTGTTGTTTACACAATCAAGTTCGTGAATATTTGAGTTATCTGGGATAAATGAGGGTATTTGTTCTTTAAACTTATAAGGGGGAGTGGTAGTATATTCGTGAATTTTTTGTGAAGTAAAATTGGGCTATCGTGTCACTGCTGAGGGCATTAATACTTTTGATGTTGTAAGAGTATGTTTTTAAGAATTGCAAAATCGGTGACTAAGTTCGTGTTAAAACTATAGGGAAAATTAATAAGAAGAATATAGAGGATGTTATACATATTAGGAAGCTATTATCAGCACACGTATCGTCCGATGGATTATCACACAGTCTTTCGTAGTCATTTGAAATTTTAAAAAAATCAAAGATTATTGCTCTGTAGACTTTATTCTAATAAACTAACCACAATAATATGCATATTAAAAAAATGGACTTTTGAAAAAAAAGTTCTCAAAATCTAATTACTTCATTGATAAATTGTTTTAAAAATTAATTTATTATTAAAAAATTGAATTTTTTAAAGGTTACGTAATTAGCTATATGTGTCTAAAATAACAGGTCAAATTTTTAGCCAAATGGGTTTAACAGTTTTGAGTGAGTGCTTCTCCGAAATTTTAAGAACGTCATTTCGAGAAAAACGTGTTTAAAATTTCGACGATGCTTACATTAATCCACTATGCCTGTGTGCACAGAGCAATCCTTCCCCAAAGTTATCCTTTTCAGTGGTTTTGAGAGCCCTGCGTAGGGTTCTGGCTTGTTTACAATTGGCTTCTGCAGTTTTCTCTGCCCTCAAAAATCGTGCATTGTTAACAGTGAAAGTTCCTTTCTTAACTGACCTGACTGTTTGACCTATTGTGACGCCCATCACCTCCATAACTTTGAGTACAGGTGGAGTGAATATTAACGTCGCACTTTTCAGCTACACGAGAGCTTTTAGCGATGGACCTCGTAATTTTGAACCATGGTCAAGTGACGAGGACGACACCAGAGCTGGCACCCCGCTCTCTTAACTACCACACCAACGGGAGGACGTTTGAGCTCTCAACAGATGAGAGTATATGTGGAAAACCCTTGATAAAGACGTAGGCAGCCGTATATGTAGCAATTTCCGAAACGTTTTTCTCAGTAAAAGTATGCTTCGCAGCCAAATTCCATACATAGTGATTGAAACTTTCGTTATTATTTTGGGTGTTTTCCCCCAACATCTTTTCAACAAATCACCATATTCTAAAGTCTCGTACACTGGTTTTATATGATTTATAAATTGCTCATTGAACATTACTAGGTGTTCATATAAGTGCTCTCTTGATTTTCCGCTTTCAATTGTTGATATTTGCACCAATAATCTGGGCAGTAAAAGTTTTCAGGGTTTTGTATACTGTACAAAGTTCTTATATTTCGTCTTTGTCAATCGAAAAGGTTTGCTATAATGCGCATACCTGCGTTTAGTAGAATAATAGGGATGGAAGAATAATAAAAGAGGGAACGGTCAGCTGCTGCTGGTGGCGCTTCAACACATTTTTCATACACACTACGGCGCGCTCTCTTCCTTTGTCTATAACGAAATTATAGGAAATTATTGCCTGAAAATTTTAGGGTATATTTTTGAGATGTTTTTCTTCCAAAGAAATGTTTTTAGAAAAATCTATTTTTTGAACCCGTCCCACCGGACTACTGCCTTAAATGATGATTGAATTTGAATTCCAATACTTTTTTTCTTTAATAAATGTGGGACAGTGGGGGAGTTTACCGGGTGATCTGTACAATTTTACCCATTTTGTGGTTTGTATTTATACACTGTCCGGTGTGAGACTCTCCACAGTTGATGCATCTTGCGTGGCTGGAACAGAATCGAAATAAGTGGGTGAAGCTAAAACATTTGTTACATTGCCGGGGTTTGTTTAAATTGTTTAACTCGATGGTTAAAAAACCAAAGTTTTATGCATTCTGGTATATTTATACCTATTATGGTAATTAAAACGGAGAAGCTCCTTGACGACTTTTAGGTTTAACAAATCTTCTAATTTCAATTAATTCAAGATTGTTTGAGTTTTTTAACTCCGTTACCACGTCTGTTGATGATGTTGAAATATTGAAAAGCAGGAATCGTGAAGTGAATTTTTATTAGCTTTTACTGGAATATTTAAAATTTGATCTATAACTATTATTTGAGCAGCACATACAGGGTCCGAGGTACCAATTTTTATTTTAACTCTTCGAGTAACGTACATATTTGTTATACTGTCATGTCTAGATATTTTGCTCTTTATTTCAGCATATAAGAGGTGAGGGTTCGATTTAGCGATGCTAGCTGATTTTTCTGTAAGTTCAAGTAAAATTGAGATTTCAGAAGCTAGTTCACAAAATTAATTCTTGGTCCATTTTAGAGCTTTTGAAATATTTTAAGTGTGCAACTTTTATCATGTTTTTTGTCAGTATATTGCACGTCTCATCAATGTCCGTTACCCGCAAAGAGGAGTGACTCAGCTTGAGCCTCCTTCGGGTAAAATTGAATATGAAAAATGAAATCGGTTAACTTACCAAAGTTCAGACAAAAAAAAGGAAAATATATCACTAAAACCTCTTTCTAGAGGCCTAACAAAGTATATTAAACAAAAGGGAAAAACAGCGAAAAACAGGTGATGGCTAAGCCCGACCGAGAGAATCATTAGAAACTCTTTCCTACTTCCTTCCGACAGTGACTTAGCGCATGCGCAAATCACAGCGTAACCCTTTTTTGCTTACGCTTGTACAAATTTCACTCCTCATAAAATTTCCATACCAGGGGCTTTATATGAAAATTGATTATTAAGGAGTAAACCCCAAAAAAACAATTATATTTTAACATTAGAGAGAAAACTCGGGAAATTTTCAATAACGTGGGCTGGGATTTACCACCGCCAAATTCTCTTTTCTAGCCAAAGAGTAACCTTCAGAGGAACCGTTTGTAGTAACCATATGCGATACGTTTCTCCTCACACACGGGAAAACTCCGCGTAATAATACACTGAATTTCTGATGTTCGACTTTTTTTCCAACGCTCTCTGGAAATATTACTAGTGTAGTTTCAGCAGAAGTTTTAACGATTTCTCGAATTCACTTTAAAAAATAGTTGAAATCAAAATCAGATTAAAAATACTTTATGTATTTGTCAACCAAGTTAAATTTCAAGGTTTTTTTTCAAAGCTAAGAATTATTTATATATAAATACGAAGGTAAATTACATTATTTTTATAATACAGGACATAAATATCAAGTTACTCGTAGTTTTAATTTTTTTGAAAAGTATTTATTTAACTAATCTAGAAATTTCATGTATCTTATTCGAAATCTATTATTTGTTTTATCTCTATCATTATCCTAATTTCTAAAGGATATAATCACCAATGTTTTTCGAAATATTCAAATACTTAACTGAATTTTCCTGCATTATATTTATTCAGAACTGATTTATTATTCTCAACAAAGATTATTTCATACTGAGTGTTCCCCCCCCCCCCGATGTAATACTTGAAAGATAGGAAGAGAACATATAATTGCAGTGCAGTAATTAATTTCACACATTTCATTACTTTTCTCTTTTTTTTTTCGCGTTCATAGTTTTTCGAAAAATAGTAATTTACAAAAAATTTTGATATTGCGTAAGTTAGTGAATAGTATAAGAAAATTCATTTCTGCTCCAGATAATAAAATCCCGTAAGTAAGTATGATGAAAATAAATCCTAAATTATTCACGTAAAAAAATCAAGAATTCTTAAAAACCGAAACATTACTACTCTTAGATTGGATTTATTGAAAGGGGTGACTGTAAAATGAATTCTTATCTGCACCCACTTCATTGATACAAAAAATTGATTCAATTAAGAATTCATTAGGGATATAAATTTTTTTATCTTAAATTAACATTCAAAGTTTTAGCATTTTTTTATGAAACAAATTAAGACAAATTTAAAAAAAACTCTAGAATTTGCTAATGACTTTTTGAAATTTCTTTACTCCTTACAATCCTACATGATTTTTTTATTGTTGTATCAGCTTAAGAAAAATGTTATTAAAGCTCTTGAATCATTTAGTAAAACACTTTTACATACATACATATGTGTATATTTTATTTCTAAATAAGATATAAGGTGTAAACATTCTTTTCAATGAAAATGAGTTATTTCCATTTTGAACAATTTATATTTCAATATTTGAACCATATACAACTACACTTATACCAAAAATTATAATTGGCATAGTTTAAATATTCATGTAAAAATTAAAATAGAGAATTTGCATTCAGACAATGATGAGGTGTCAAAGAGCGTTTTCGAAATTTTACAAATCTGCTTTATCCAACAGATGGCGTTGTTTGCAACTTGGATGACGTCATAAAGATAACTTTTGTTTTCTGGAAACCTATCGTTACTATAGAAACGGGGTGTGGTTTAGAAATGATTGACAGATGTAGTCGGTATGAGAGCGCATGCGCTCTTTGAAGAACCAGATCGAAGAGAGGAAAAACGTGTCAGCAAACGGGGAGGGGGGTGAGGAAAGAAGGGAAAGAGTTTTCTATAAATAGTTTCAACGTTTGAATAAGGTTCTGTAAGGTGTATACATTAAAAATCTTTCTAATAACAAAGCCCCAGGAAAAGACAATATTTCTAACAAAATGGTTAAGAACTTCCCTCTCAAAATTATTCTATTATTTACCTTTTTAATTAACAAGATAAAATCCCGTTTTTGAATTGTTAGACACACATACTTGAAATTGGTTAAGCATGTTTCTTTTGTTGAACAGGGATCTACTAAGAATGCATTTAGGAAATCAACTCCTGGGGAGCATGGGTTACTGGGGTGTATTTGACACAAAAAAATTTCCTTTTTTTCGAAATACAAGGTCTATAATAGTGGAATTTGGTTTGCATTTTCCATTTGTTAAATTGAAATCCGCTAAGAACAGTTATATTGGAGAACGTTTCTCAACGGAATTACGGTAGGAATTGATAATAAAAACTTCGTTTTTACTCTATTAGACTTAGACTTAAAATTTGTCTTGCATGCTTACTTTATGGAGTAGAGTTCCACCAAAAATTGGTTACGCTGAAATCCACTTGGTTATAGGATACGAAGGTACAAACATCCTTCTATACTTCAATTCTTAAATTTTTTAGAAAATACGAATTAGAAGTCCTGTTCTTTTTTTATATCAAGAGTCGAGAGTTACAGGTATATATAATTATATTATATATATATATATATATATAAACAGTATATATTTATAAAACGTCATGAAATACCCAGCGAAGCGGGTGGGTAACGGTTAGTATATATATATATATATATATATATGTGTGTGTGTGTGTTTTGTAGCAATTTTTAAATTCCGTTTTTTTCTCTCCTTGATCTTTATATCTATGGTTGGGCATGGTACGCTCTTGAAAAATAACGGATTGCTGTAAATATGTTACTAGTTTGAGTAGTGATGTTAAGGCTACACAGTGCCCGTTTTAAAGACAGTAATATTGAAAGTAATTTGTGTTTTCTTTTAGATTATATTATTAAATTTATTCTTCAAATAAAAAAATTTTACCGGTCTTAATTTTAAAAATTAAAAATTTTCTTGTAAAATACTCAATTTTTAAAGTTTTTAGTTATTTTCAGTGATTTCTGTTTCTTAAGATTATTGAGAACAAAAGTTAGTATGGATTGAACATTTCAAACTAATATTCCCTACTAAAAATTCCTTGTTGAATTTTAATAATTGTTTTACAGCTATGGAAAAAATATCAAATTTTTAAACTATTAATTTAAGTTTTTAGAAAAAATAACTAGTGCTCTCAGACCAAAATCCATACTAACTTTTCAAGAACATATATATATAAAAATTCTACAAAAAATTTTCAATATTATCTTGAACTGAAAAAATCCTTGGGAGAAATATATCCTCAAAATTGAAAAGTCTGAGAAAAACACAGTTAGTTTCTAAAGGCATAAAACAAAAATTAATAATCCTCTAAAGATCTAATTTAAAAAAATGTTTTATCCAAATTATGTACACTGTATCAAAACACTACTTTAATTAAATATGTTATATGAGGATATATTTTTTTATATTTAAAATATGTTTTACATAAAATTGATAGCATTTGTTATATATATACGATGACAGAGATACTCAGCCTAATCTTATCATAATGCTTTCAAAAAGTTTTGATACACTTATAAAAATAATAATATACAAACTGAAATTAAACCCCAGGCTTGTACGTATAACATCTAATTTTTTCTCAGTTTTAAGTCGGTACAATTTAAAAGTTTGATTTTTATTACATGACTTGAAATTATTTTACTATAGTGTTATAATACATTTTGTAATATCATAGATAAATTCAGTTATATTTGTGAATACGGAATACTTGAACTCAATAAAGTCTCATTGTAGTATCAGCTGAATAAAGGCTGATTTTAAGTCATATAATTTTCAGTAGTATTCCACCTCTTCCAAATATTGTCTTTTAGTAACACAAGAATGTTTGAGCCCGGCAATTTCTCAATAGGAAAAAATTAATGAAATCAAAAAAAGCTTCTAAGGTTTTTAACTATGTGTAAAAACACAAATATTGTTCTTTAAAATTAAAAACCTAGAAACATAACTGAACAGAAACGATTTTAGTAGTAAAAGTAAGAGTTAATAGCCATTTCACTGAACGAACCGATTATTCTCCCAAATATCTCTCTTTATATACAAAAAATTTCATGATGCTGTAAAAAATTTATTTCAAGGTTTTTTTTAAGGTGAAGTTAACAAAAGAAACTACATCTTTTTTACAGAATGGAGCAAACTCACAGTTTGGACAAATTTACATTTATGATAGGGAGGCTTTGCATGAACATGCAAAAATAGTTAAACGTGACGATGTGTTACAAATTTTACAGCCAATTATGAAGAAAAAACCGTATGAACTACATAATACAAGGAAATTACAGTTTTACAATTTGAGCTGT